>PVIR01001621.1:0-119264 GCA_004026965.1 Petromus typicus | reverse complement strand
CCCGGTAACCACATAACAATACTGGGTGTGGAGACCCACACACAGCAGCAACCAGTACCACATACCACAGTGCCGGGCGTGGTGGCTCACGCCTGTAATCCCAGCACTCGGGAGGCAGAGGCAGGAGGATTGTGATGTGAGTTTGAGGCTGAGCTCAGGGCCAGCCTGAACCACAAAGCGAGACCCTGTCTCAAAAAACCTAAAAAAAAAAAAAAAAACGCAGAGAATGCTGCTGCCAGGTACCAGGCTCACAAAAGATGACAGTGTGTCCGCATCCTCCTTATTCATCAGATCTGGCACGTGTGACTTTTAGTTCTTCCCCCAAAGTCAAAGTGATCATGAAAGGTAGAATTTTAAATTGGTTCAGGACATTGAGGCAGCCATGAGGACTTCCAGAACTGCTGCAGAAAGTGGCAGGGACAGCAAAATAAGTGTGTTTGAAGGAAAGGGGAGAATTTTGAGGGAGCTTAATGGCAACGTGTCCTTTAGTAGATTTTTAAAATTCAGACATTCACCACTTTATAATCACTTCACATATGTTGATAAATCTTAGCCCTCATTACATTAAATAACTGGTACAATTTTGAAGGTCAGTCAGAATAAAATAATGCATGATTTCTAGTTCAATGAAAGGTAATAATAAATTTAAAATAAATATAGATGCAAGGACTTCAAAAAATTAATGTTTTTTAAAAGTATAAAAGTGAAGAAAATCTAGAACATTAAATAAGATGAAGAAACTTGTTCAAATACTTCAATAATTACAATAATATAACTTAAAAAATTAAAAGTTAGTGTGAAGCTGAGTGTGGTGGAAGATGTCTGCAATTGTAGGACATTGGAAGGCTAAGCCAGGAGGGTCACAAGCTCATGCCCAGTCTGAGCAACTTAACAACTTTGAGAGACCCTGTCTTAATATTTATTTATCTATCTATTTATTTATTTATTTTGTGGTAGTGGGGATTGGACTTTCCAATCCCTTGTGCTTCCAAGGCAGGCTTGGTACTCCCACCAATGTCAGATGCTGGTGAGGGCCTCCTCAGAGTGCACCATGTATATGGTGGGCTCAGGATGGCCTCACCCTCGGGGGAGACACCTCCCACTCCTGCCCCTCTGCTAAAGCGTGACACAGGCCCACAGTGACTTTGGAAAGAGTCAGAGCCAGGGTTGGGTGAGGTCGGGATGAGCAGAAGTTGTGTATATGAGAGCCGGAGCTGTTGCTTTGAGTAGCTTACTGCCAAAGCAGTTGAAATGGGAAAAGGGACGTCTCCAGGGCTGGCCGAGCAGTGGAGCTGGACTACTTGGCCACAGTGCCTCTGAGTGACCTGCTTACGACCTGCATGAGCCTCTCTGGAGCATGGTGCCCCCAATCCCTTGTGGCCTGAGAGCCAAGCCTCTCCCTCTGACCCAGAAGGTGGTGGGCTCCAGCTGAGGCCAGAATCGCCAGGCCTCCCCAAGATGTGCGCTGTCTGGCATCTGCCCCGGTCCTTGGCTCAGCAGCGCCCCCAGCAGTCTCCAAGGACAGCTCCACCCTTCAGGCTCAGAGGACTGGGATTCTCATGTCAGCTCCGCACACTCCTCACCCCACTTAGCAGCTTCTAAAATGCTGTATCCTCATGTCCCCCAGGACCCATACTCCTTCCTCCCCTGCCCTGGTCCCCTGGGCTCCTCTTGCCCACTGGGGAGACTAAGCATAGCCTGTTGGAAGGACTGAGTGCAGCTCTCTAAAAGTCGCAGCTCCCGGGAGACATTGGGAAGGACACAGAGGGGAGTAGAGGCATGACAGGGTGAGGAGGGCTCACCCAGCCCTGTGCCCACTACAGAACCCTGAGAGATGAGGCATCAATGTCACCCACTCCCTGCTTAAGCCCTGGCACCTTACACTTGAGAAATCCAGGAGGGCGCGCAGGAGGCTCTAGTGGGGCACTGTCTCCACCCTCCCTCCCGGGGAGGGTCCATATGGTGTTTTCAGGAAGTCACATTGAGCTCAGCAACACCTCCTCCGCCTTCCCGGGACAGCTGTGTCTCCCTGCCCTGTGGCTGCCTCTCCTCTCCAAGATGGGGTCTTCACTTCTCCCGAGAGGTGTGGAATGGAGAGCAGCGCAGGAAGCCTGCTCTGACAGCTCCGGGGCCCCACGGTCACCCATGTATAAGCAGTGCCCTCTGAGGTCTAGAGGGGTGGACTGTTTTAATATTCCTTACATTTAAATTCAAGCTTCTAAACCTGGAAATTGGAAGATTTTGTCCTAACAAAGGCCAGAAGCCCAAGTACAAGGAACTGCCATGACCCAGTGGGCTCTGTCCAGGCTCCTGACCCATGCAGGCCTCCGCAGGAGGGAAAGTTCTCGACCCTATGCTGACGTGAGTGGTGATGGCTTGCCTTCCGGCTCTGCCAAAGCCTTATTTGGAGTTTCCGCTGCGCGTGGGGCGGGTGTGAGACTGGCACATCACGAGCTATTCAGAGATGTTCCTCCATCCTGGTTATTTTTAGGGCCTGACAAAGGGGAGCCGGCAGCTTCCTGATGTTTTGAGAGGTGCCAAGTCACAGGCCTGAGATCCCGGAAGAGCTGCAGCAAACTCTGGTGGGGAAATCGAGGATCAAAGGGAGAGGTCTGAGCCTGGGCAAGGAGAGGGCCTGGCCTCCTGCCCGTCACCAGCTGGGAAGGCCAGTGGAAAGAAGGGACTTCCCTACCCATACATCCTTGCTGGGGTCTTGCCTCCTTTGGGCTCTCTGTGGGTACTCTGACGGGTGAAGGTTGCCACAGAGAAGAAGGATCTGAAGTCAGAGTCCAAGAACTCTCAACTCCAGCTCCTCACTGGATTCTCCCCAGGAATAAAATTTCTCAGGGTAAAGACATGGCCAGGGTCTGGTGCAGGGCATTCAGTGCTGTGAGACTTCACACCCATCAGAGGACTGCTGCCTAGCCGTTCTGACCTTGGTCACCTGCCAGGTGAGCACACAGAGCTACCAGCTGTTCTGTCACCCCATGAGCACTCTGGAAGCACAGGGAGCTGGCAGCCCTCCAGGCCCAGAGGAATCCAACACACCCAAAACTTGTAGGGATGCCACAGACCCAGGCTGTGTTGTGAGGGCTGCTCAGGGCACCAAGCCGGTGGAAGGCTCAGAAACAAGCCCCTGAGTAGGCAGCGCCTGTGGTTTGCTTCTCCCGGGAGGCCAGCCCCATGGAAAGCCATGTTCAGAAATCTGAGGCGAGACCAGGATCCAGGCAAGAGTAGGGGAGCCCAGATGCTCATGAGCGGCCAATAGCAGTGAGCATCCATCAGGGAGAGCTGAAGAACCAGTCTTCTGAGGGCACCAGGAAGCCTCACGCTGCAGGAGGGGACGGATGAGCCAGATGGGAAGGACTTCTCAAACCAGGAAGCCAGGGTGAGGTGGTTGTGAAGGGCTTTGCCATAAGGGCTCTGACCTGCTAGAAGCAAGGCCACTCTGGGAGGTGGCTGGGGGGCCTTGTTAGTCCCCACTCCCACTCTGAGAACAGGAAAAGGGATGAGTGGGTATTGGTGACAGACAGAGGGAGGAGCAGGTGGAGGCAGGTAGAGAGCCTCCCCCAGACCTCGGCAGTGTGTGCGCTGATGAGCAAGCACAGTATCCCGCTGCTGTGGCTCCACTGGCTCTGTGCCCCTGCTGACTCTGAGACTCTCCCCATTGTCCTCAGGTGCCCATCCTCCCTACCACCTGTCCTGAAGTCCCCAGGGCCACACGGGCTGGGAAGAAGTGGCTACAAGAGCCTTCTTTCCAATCCCATTAACATCATTACCAGCAATGAGGACTGGTGGCTTCTCTTGTGGGCCTTCCAGCATCAAAATCTCTTACTGTGACCACACCCACATCCACGACCCTGACCACCACCACAGTCACCTTCACCACCAGCACTGTCACCCACATTTCCAGCTCCAGTTCTGTCCACAAAACCACTACCATTACCTTTGGTCCCATAATGTGGCTGCCCTCCCCCTAGGCTGGGCTGGTATTGATGGTGGCTGGAGAGGGAAGAGGAGTAATGACTGGTCAGTGAGGGAGAGGCCTCTCTGCTGCCTTGTCACCCACTGGACAATGTCCAAAACATGAGCCAGGTGCAGGGTACTCACTACTTACGGACCCTGACAGCCTCAGTTGGCCCCCGAGTCTGTGTGTCCTCACTGGAGGTAAGGTCATGACTCTCAACACCAGGAACACATCACTGAACAGCTGGATGAAGGACACTAGAACCTGCGGAAATCCAGGAGAGGCCCTGTCTCAGCTCCAGTCATCTGTGGCCCTGGCTCAGAATACCTTCTGTCCCAAATAGCTCAGCACAGGCGATGGGCCCCCTTGGTAGCCCGGGGTTTTGGTGAGTTCATGGGGCTTCCTGGGCTGAATTCCTGCTTCGAAACAGGAGCAGATAGTGATTTATTTCTATGATGGGCCACTGTGAGAGAGCATGAAGGGCCAAGGTAGGGCACAGATGTGGCCTTGGGGCAGGAAGAGGAACTGGCTCTGACCGCACTCTGAGCCCCTATCCTGGAGGTCCCACAGTTGAGCCAACCTTGTCACATGCAGATGGCGTGTGGGTCAGGTGCTTAGGTTTTATGTGTGTTTGGTTGTTTATTTTGTTTTGTCCAGAGGTGCTGGGGGTGAGCAGAGGCAGGGAAGTTGGAGAGTTGATGGAGATCGCCTTGGACAATGCAGGACAGTGATGAGCTGAGCAGAGCCCCGGCCCAGACCCCCGGCCCCACCCCTGGCCCAGGTCCCTGTGGTGCTGCACCAGGAAGGTGCTGGGCACTCAGGGCTTTTTCTGCCTGCTCCTAGGCCCTTTCAGCTTCCTGCACTGTTCTTGGCACTCACTAGAACTCCTCAGGTGGATGGGCCTGGAGTCTGAGGCCACTATGGGCCTAGGAAGGCGTGCAAGGTCCTCACTTGCCCTGCTAGGTGGGCTGTGATGAGACACACATGCCTCCTTGCTTGCAGATTAAGCACGTGTGCAGACATGCATGTGGGTGCACAGACGTGCATATGTGGCAGGCCGTGGTCTGGTCAATTTGGGTTGCTCACATTCTGGTGTTTTGGAGCATTCCAGTCAGGAGCTCAGAACTGTACGAATGCCAAAGCCCTGGTTCTTGAGTTGGTAGCACCCAGTGGTCTGTGTGGCTCCCTCTGCGGTACTGGTCGCACGCCTCCCTCTCTGGTCCCCATTCTGTCCACTCGTCGTGCTCACTTAGGCTACCACACACAGCAAGCACTTTTCTATCATCCACACCCATTGCGGAGGCCTCTTCAGACTCATGCTTGTCCACCCCCAGTGAAATCTGCAGGAGCAGAGCCTCGATGGGAAGCGACGGGACACAGGCGAGGACCCTGGAAGGCCGTTTGCCAGGCTACATCTTCTGTCGTTTGCTTGGCATTGCTTCTGCTTTGGATGTTACGGCTGGGTACTGGAGACTCCATACCATGCACTTTGCACCCTCTCCTCCGGGTGCTGGCCACTAGGCTCTGGCATCAGGTCCAGATCAAGTTGGGGGCTAAGGCGCTTCAGACAGGCCACAGTAAGTTCTTCCCACTGCACCTTGCAGCCTAGGTTCTGTGCAGCATCAACTCTTGTGACGGGGAGCACAGTCTGGGGAAAGGGACTGGTTAATGTCCTCGGCCTTCCAGCCTAAGTCTTGCAGGCGGCTTGAAGGGCTCAGGCTGCCCCCTGCTGGGGACTCAGAGAGAAGCAGGATAAAGCTGTGCAGCTGGGGTGGGCAGAGGATAGGTGGTGGTAGGTAAGGAAAGTGGCTCCTTCTGCGTACATTCCTATTTATCTCTCAAACTAGCACCATGGGCCGACAGGACCATCAGGCCCTGGGGATGTGACACAAGGAAGAACAAACGGAACTGAGCTTTGGGTCCAGCCTGCCCAGGACAGCAAAAGAGGAGTTCTCTCCAGGAATTGTGCCCATGGAAGGTTGCAGGGACCAAGTGGCCATTTTGTGTGCAGTTTCAGACTTGTTTTCGATCTTTGCTAGCTTTAGGCCTGGGAAGACTCAGGGAATAAGGAAGTCAGGTCTGTCAGATTGACATGGATCCCACATGTGAGAGCTGGCAGGGAAGGGGTGCCAGCACTGGGCTTCCCTAGGGTTCCCACAGCCCTGTGAGGGGAAGAGGGTATAGTGCTGCTGGCCTGGGAGCCCAAGGCCCTGATGTCTAGGAAGGTCACACACAGAAGACTGGGTTTTTAATTCCTTTTATTGAAGAAAAGAAAAGGAGAGAAAAAATAGATTCCCCACCCTGCTTCCTCCGGAGTGGGCTCAGTCCTGCCCGGGCCATGCGTCAGGGCTGCACTCTCCGCCTGGTCGGGGAGGGGCCTGAGGCCCTGGAAGGGAGTGGGGTCTGGCTGCTTCCCAAGGGGTCAGGGAGTCTAAAAAACGGAGCCAGGCTGGTGGGCCACAGGCTGGTCCTCTGCAGCGGCGGCTCAGGTGGGCATCCTGGGGACGCTGGCTGAACCGGGCCCGCCGCTGTCCACAGCTGGCCGCCCTCCTGCCTGCTCGCCTGCGGGGCTCGCCCGAGGAGGGCAGAGTCTGAGGCACCTTCCAGCCTCTGGAGCCCTGTGCCTGCTAAGCCACGCCACCTCCTGTCCTGCGTCTGGCTCTGGTCCCAGCACCGTGGGCCCTCCGCCTGCCTGGCCGCATCCGAGCGCCCTGAGGCCGGGGCGCGGGCCTGGCCCGCCACCACCGCGAGCGTGTCTGTGCCCGTCCTGCGGCCGGAGCGGGCAGAGCAGCATCCCTCCTCCTGGCCCACCACAGGGCCACCGCCCACCCGCTCAGACCTCGGTCTGGAGGTCAATGATGTCCTGGCCCACCAGCGGGATGGTGGCGCCTGCTTTCTCCCATTCCACACTCCGTAGCTCCAGTGGCGATGGGGGCAGTGGCTCGAGCTCCTTCTTCACCCAGGCAGGTGTACCATGGGCCTTGCGAAGACTCTCCCATGGCCGCTTGCTGGGTGTCTGCTGCTTCTCGGGCTGCTGAGATCAGCCATGCAGGGATGGCAGGGTGAGGGGAGCAAAGAGCGCAGTACCGAGGGAAAAGGGGCAGACCCCAGTCAAGAGAAAGGGAAGGCTCCCCACGAGCAACCCTCATGCTGGCCCCAGGTCAGGGGAGGCCTGGGGTCTGCAGGGAAAGGCCTGGGGCCTGAATGACAGCCACCATCTCCACCTGTCCCTGCTCCTCCAGGGCCCAGCAAGTCCGCCAGGGCAGTGAAAGAATGAAGAGGTGGTGTGGGGATGGGGAGCAGGCACGGCACCCGGAAGGACCCGCCCACCCTGTCCCAGACCTTGCAGTCGAGGCCCATCGCCTCCTTGTCCTTCTCAGCTGCGTGCTGCAGCTTGCGGTTCAGGTCCTGGAACATGTCCTGGTGCCGCTTCCGTGTGTGCATGATTTTCTGCATGGGGCAGCACATCCTGAGCTAGGAAGGCACCGGTGCCCTCTGCCTGTGTGTGGGCCAGCTCCCGGGGAAAGCCCTCCAGGGGCTAGGCCACACGTCCCCTCCCCTTCTCTGTCTGGTCAAGAGGAGTAGTGTCTAGGGAGCAGGGATGGCTGCACCCACCTCAAAGTCCAGCTCTGCATACCGTGACTTCCGCCTCTGTGGGGAGAAGGGGTTTGTGCTCCTTGTTACAGGTTCCGGGAAGGGAGCTCCTTGCCCTTGCCTTTGCCCAAGAGGAAAGGAGCCAATGGCTCTCCCCCTGTGCCCTAAGTCCAGATCGGAGCATCGGCATGCACCGAGGTTATCCACAAGTGCCTGTTCTGATTCAGGCTGCCCTTTCCCTGGAGACACTGTGGCCCAGTTGGAGGCTAATGGTGAGGCTAGGGGCAGCACCTTCTGCCAGAGCAGTTAAGAGTCCTGCAGGCCCTCCTTTCCCTGCTCCCAGAGGCCTAAGGCCACCTGCTGCAGCAGCTCCATTTATGCACTGCGTCAGGTGTCAGTGCCAGGGGCTAGTGTCAGGCAGACAGAACTCGGAGCCATGTGGCTCAGGTGAGCTCAGGATGTGAGCTGCACAGGCTGCATCTCCAAGGAGTAGAGGATATCTTTGGGAGGGTCCTACACAGCCATTCTTTGTCCTGCAGGCAGAGTGCGGCCCACGACAGCTCAAGCTACAGGCCAATCCAAGCTCAAACCCAAGCCCCAAATGGGATGGATGCAATGGGCACCCAAACTGGGGACCTGGGGCCCTCTGGATGAACTGAAACCACCCTTGTAGGCCTGGCGGGGAGCTGTGACAAAAGGCACTCTGCTCAGGATTCATGAAGCTCTCTGTCAAGGAGCCTGCTGAGGGAAATGCACAGAGCAAGCAGTCTGGGTGCTGGGCCACAGCCACTCCTTCCCGGCTTCAGGCAAGAGCTACTTCTGTCTGCTGACACTGTGTTTCTTCCTGAGGATGGATACTGGTGCCTCCATAGTAGGATGGATGCTGGCTGCCACATCTTGGACACCCTGGTCTGCACTGTGCCTCAACTGCCCCTGTATTCCTGGGCTTCAGGTGTCCATTTACCCCAACCTCGGGGTCGCCAGACCACCCTTACCTCTAGAGAGCTGACGGATAAGGTGGCCACATTCTCAGTCTTCGGGCCAGCCACTGTGCTAGGTCCTGCATGGGCCGCCGGCTCTGCTGTGTCCCCTAGGCTGGGGGGTGCCGGCTCCAGGGAGGGCAGTGGGGGCAAGGGCTGCTGGGGTGGTGGGGGTGGGGGTGGTGGGGGCGGTGGGGGCTGGGCAGGGGGTGCCTCAGGGGGCTCTCTGGTGGGTGGGCTGCGGGTAGGGAAGCTGGCATCAGGCGCCATGCTGAGGTGGATGAGGCGGGTCTGGGGCATCTGGTCGATGTTGATGCTGTATTTGGGCTCCTCCTTCGGCTTGGGCCTCAATGTGGCCGTGGCCGTAGGGAGGATCACATAGCTTGTGTCCAGAGCCTTCTCCTGGGCGCGGCTCAGCTCCGAGTCCAGCTTCTTGAAGATGTCCCCATCACCGACGAAAGAGGTTTTGGGTGCTTTGTCCTTCTTAAGGGTGAGTGAGTGGTTGGGGAAGGCGGGCAGGGGGCCCCCGGGGCAGTGCGGTGAGCCCTGGAGACGCAGCTTGGACACGTTGGCTGGCAGGCTGTTGAAGGTGGATGGTGGTCCCTTGGCATGGGCCAGCTTTAGCTTCTCTTCCTCAGGCAGTGACGGCCGCTTGAGTGTGCCTGTGATGGTGGCCGTGCGGCAGGCTGCAATGTCCTTGTTCAGTACTACAGGGCCGAGGGAAGACACCAGGGAGGGGTGGAAGGTCAGGGAGGTACAGCGTGATGCCAACAGGGGAGTCTCAGCCTGGCTGCTTTCCAGGCTCTGACCTGCTGTGACTCTGAGCCTGGCCCCAAGGAATGGGGCACAGCAGCTGAAGCTCCCCTGTCTTTCTGTACAATATGGGCACACAGGCCACCTCCCTGCCTGCCCCCAAGTGGACACATAATCCCTACTAACACAGACCTTTCCTACACAGAAGGGCTGGTGGGTATCTCCTATCTCATCATGCCTGCCTTGCAGTTTGCAGAGCTGTGGCTAACTCCAACTCTTTGCCCAAAAGGCCACCTGGTCCCAAGTGGTAAGTCCCCCTATACCCACCAGCTATTTGTTGAGTTAGCTGCATGACCTCTGACCTCCAGCCCCTACTCCTGCCAATCAATCTGACTTCTACTGGCTACTGGAGAACCTCAACCAGCCCATGCCCCTGCTGCCCAGGCTACCTCTCCCATACCCTTCCAGTGGGTCCACTCTCCAGAGCCAACCTTGACGCTGTGCCCACCACACTGGTCTGTGGATGGGAGAAACCATACTTGCCCCAGCCACAGCCCCAGAACCCACCACTGCACCCTCTGTCCTTCATCAGCAGCTGGCCCTTGGCACGCCCCAGGGCCTGCTGGTTATGCAGGTCACACCTTCCCCAGGTCCCTGGCAGCATCCCAGGCCACCCCTCTGGGCCTTTGCACTTCTCCGTCCTTTGGATGATATCCTGTGTCATCTTCCACCCCAGCCTCTCCCAACAGTGGACCAACCATCTACCCTATCAACCCAGCAAATGCCTCCCAAGATGGTCAAGGCCATCTCGGAACACAGGCTGTAGCCCAGCCAACCCAGGGCATCCTGCATCCCCGCAGGATCCTCATATTCTTCTCCAGGAAGCAGAGAGAGTACCACCCTCTCTACTTGTGTCTGGCTGCAGGCAGAACGCAGCCTGCACAAGCCTCCCCGACCCCAAGCACTCTGCAGTAGCTTTGGCCCATGGGGTGGTCACGCTCTACACACCCAGCAGCCACACACCATACAGAAGGCAAAGGCTAGTGCACACCCAGCAGGGCTGGGCCAGACTCCCTAATGCCCTGAGTCGTGGGGTCCCTTCTCAGAGAGACGACAGAGCTGGATCCCTACAGACTGAGGATGGAGTGGCGGCAGAGACTTTCTGTCCATCCTGTCACTTCCTCCAGGGACCCTTCCAAGGTCCACCTGGTTGCAGTTGGTACTCCTCATCTACAGCTATCTCAACCTTTCTGCTAAGACTACCTTTAGACAAGGTGTTTTCAAATACCTGGCCAACCAGACAGAGTATGACCAGGTGGACCATCCACAGCCAGATACTGCCTGTGGCACCTAGTCCACAAGATACCATGGGAGAACGAAGCAGGCCCTTGTCTGTTGTCACTTGGGGTCCAGGAGGACCTTTCTCTATTGGACAGCTGATTCACTGTGCACTCATTTCCAGGAAGCTCAGTACTAGCCTGGGGCTACAGTAGCTGATCTTTTCTTCGACTCCTTCCTGCCTCTACTGCTGTCCTCCCAGTCTGAAAGCTCAACCTGCCTCTCCCCATGATCAGACCAATGAGGAAGAGATAAGCAACATCACATGGGTGCCAAGGAAAGGAAGGAGGGGTGGTACTATGGTGGGGTGGGGATCTCATGCAGTGCTTTCCCAGCCCCACTGCCCATGAGGAGAATGCTGAGCGGGGTGTGTGGAGGGAGGGTCCAGGTGTGCACTCAGGGTAGGTTCCTGGAGCTTCCTCCAACTGTGCTTGAGAGCCTCCTGCAGCCTTGGGGGTGAGGGGGTGTGTGTGACGGCACGCATGTGTACGTACACACACACACACACACACACACACACACACACACACACACTTGGAGGAAAGAAGGAAGCAGGTGAGCCAGCCTGGCCACCTGTCGCTCTCACCTGTGGGGCGCTCACCTGATCTACAGGCCAGGTCCACGTCCTTCTCAAAGTCGGTCTGCAAGACAGAGACGTGGATGATGAGCTCCTGCCATGCAGGGCTCTACTGCCTGCAGGGGTGGGAAGGGGCCACCAGACCCAGGGCCACAACTGGAGGATGCGTGCCTACGCCTATGCTTGTGTGCTGGCTCATGAGCCTTGGGGGGTCCACGTGCTTAAGATGCCTGCGTGCTCCCCTGGTGTCTAAGAACCCCACATGCAGGCCATGCCTTTGCATGCTCTGTGTGTCTGCACATGTGTACGTGAGGGCATGTATGTGTTCACGTGTGGTCAGTGCGTGCTGGTCTCTGTCCCTCTGGCCTCTGCTCCCTGTCTCCCGAGCAGCTCTGGGGCTCCGGGCTCCACTGTGCACCACAGCCTCCAAAGCCACACTGGACACGACACAGGGACAGCAAACTGTGGACATGGACTTTGGTGCCTGGCTGGTACAGCCACCCTTGAGCTGTGGCCTGGTCCCCACAGTGGTCCTTGGGGAGCACAGGCCCAGTCCTGTTCCAGCAGGGGCAGCCAACCCTCAAGGATACACCTCTAGGTTCCCTTCCCACAAGTGTGGGAATGAGGCTAGAGGAGAGTAGTTTTCTCTAAGGTCAGAAGAGAAAACAAAGGGGTCAGCAATGGGGGAGGGGCATGTCCCGTGACAAAATGTTTGTCAGGACCAAACACCTCCCCTCCAGAAGAGATAATGAGGTCAGAGGGGCTGAACGCGTGTGGTCAGGTGGGCAGTGCCAAAAGGGCAGGAAGCCAGCTGGTTCTTGCACCAGACAAGGCAGGGTGAGATGCTAGGGCCCTGGGGCCTGAGACTGGGGGCTCTGTTCTTCCTGTGCACCCCCAGGTGCCTGAGCCAGAGTCAAGACAGGGACTGAAAGGGGCCCAGGGGCAACGCTGGTTCTCGGGGGGACAAACACTCCTTAGTCTTTGGCTTGGGGTACAGGGTTGCCAGGGCTCAGTGAGGACATTGGTGCGCACAGTCTGAATGTCCCTGCGGGATACTGAGGTGCTCTTGGGGAGGCCAGGCTAAAGGCCCTATGGTAGGCCTGTGAGTGGCTGTGGATATGGAGCTCTGTGGGGGTGAAACGGAACTGTGGTCCAGCAGAGTATGAGGTGGACGCCAGACCAAACCTGCCACTTTGGCCCTTTCCAGACTGAAACCATGGACTAAGAATTTCACCTTGAGAAGCCTCAGTTTCCCTAACTGTGATCTGGGCAAAGACTTCCTCTAATGAACCAGGTGGACCCAGTGAAACTCCAGGCACTGGAAGGACCTGGAGCCCCCATCCTACCATGAGCTGGGCATGGCCGTTCTGGAAGGAGCCCCCTGAGTCCCCGTTGCCTTCCTCCTGGCGGTCCACCACACGGCACTTCACAGCATCCTGGACCTGGGGAAGAGGGCAGATGTTAGCAGGCAGCTGGGGTCCTACTGCACAGCATCTGAGGAAGGGGCCTACTGCAGTGAGGATACTCCCACGAGAGATACTGATGTCCACAACAGGCTGAGGGTCCCCTCTCCTTATCTTTGGCACTCTACGTCCTTTGATGCATAAGGATAAAGAGACACAGGGCTGGGATTTAGCTCAGTGGTTCTGGTTTCTGCCTGGCAAGCACAAGGTCCCAAGTTTGATCCCTGGTAACCACATACCACAATGCCAGGCATGGTGGCTCATGCCTGTAGTCCCAGCACTCAAGAGGCAGAGGCAAGAGGATTGCTGTGTTTGAAGCTAGCCTGGGCTACATAGAGAGTTCAGGGCCAGCCTGAACCATAAAGTGAGACCCTTTCTCAAAAAAAAAAGGAAAGAGACACAAGTTCCGAGGTGCTGTTAAGGTGCTGTGAGCCCGGCTGGCCAGAGGCTGAGATGAGGACCCCACCTGCCTGCATTAGTGCTCAGAAGCCCTGAGGTGGACTACTCCTTCTCCAGCTATTTCACTGAGACCAATGAACTCTGTCAGAGGGGATCTCAACAGCCAGACAGCCAGTTTCAATGGCAACAAGCCAGTTGTGGGCGGGCTACAGTTAAATGCAGTCTGCAAGGGGCTTCACAGGGATGGCCTGCCAAGGAGTGTCAGCATACAGAAAGACCAGGAGCCCAGAGCTGACCGACCATCCACCTGGGGTCTAGATACAGGGCACAGTTGGAGTTCCTGTAGCAGGCCTGCACCCTGTACAATGGCCGTGCTGTAGCCAGCAAGAGTCCGCAGGTCACCCAACATTCTGCTTCCTGACAACCCGAGGCTCCTGCAGGCTGGGTTCTACTGGACGTCCTTCACCCTCTGAGCCTCTGACAGGTGCTTCTTGCTGCCTTTGGGAGCTACCTCCCTGTGTGAAACTCTCCACTCTGCTGCTGGTGGACCAGTGGTGACCTCACTAACTGCAGCTCTGAGTATGGCTTTCACATGCTCGTCTGTTCCAGGACAGTCCCATTCCTCCTTCCTCCCTTCCCTCCTCTGAAGGCTATGATCCTTGTGCTATGGAATCCAGGAAGCCAGCACCAGAGGCAAGAAGGAAGCTCAGGGCAGACAGAGGCCTCACGTAAACCCTGGGCTGGAGCCCCTGCAGACTCTTTTGGACAAAAGGCCTTGGCCAGCACACAGTGCCCAACCAGTCAGGCCGCTAGCATGCTTTTAGACAGCAAGGAGCAGCCTGGGACTGTCCTCCTCCCACAGCTGCCCCACTTCCCAACTCACTTCCCCATGAGCTGGCCAGCCGCTTCCCTGTAAACAACTCTCTTCAGCTCTCCTCAGTGGCGGAAGTTGCCCACAGCTGAGCGGTGAGGGCTGAGACAGGAGCTTCAGGAGGGACCTTCACAACAGGACTGCAGAGGGGGACGCTTCTCCCAGGAGAGTGACCCCAGGGGCAGCGCACTGTTCCCACCCATTTTCAGGACAGTCCTTGTCTCCAGGGCCCTTCCACCCATTTATCTGGTCAGAGGCCCCAGGCAGTGGAGATGGGCAGCCCTCATACCCAGCACGGGACAGGAGCTGCTCCTGCAGAGGATGCCCCCTAGGCCCCCTCGGTCTGTGGCTGGGACAGTGGCAATCTGGCTCCCCACTGCCCTCAACCTTCTATAGTCGACCTCCCACCGCTGTTCCTGTCCCCGCCTCTCTGGTTTTCCACTCCCATGTGAACACTTTAAAAAAGTCCCCAGCATCATTCTAGGAAGTTGCGGAGAGCAGGGGAGGCCACAGTCCCTCTTGCCATCCAGCACATGCTGGTTCTGACCCTAAGAAAAGGACGCAGTCCACTGAGGTCTGGACAAGGTACCCTTTCCCTATCCTTGCCAGTTGGCTGACAAGACCTTGTGGAGTGAAATCTGGTCTTGGTACTTTCTAAGGTCCAGAAAATGGCAGATACACCTGTCACAGGCACTAATGTTCAGCAGGCCCATGAGGACATAGTCCCATGTGCCTCTGTCTCTATCCCTGGCTGGCTAGAGCCAGCAAGGTGACAGCTTGCGGAGACCTACCTCTCTGCGCAAGATGCAGTGAACCATCACGATAACGAAGCCCTCCAGTGAGTCGAAGACAGCGAAGAGGATCTGGAAGAGGGCGGAGCGGCGGTCGGTGACGGCGAGCACGGCCGACATCCAGGTCAGCGCCAGGAGCGGCAGCACCACACAGGAGCTCCACAGGGAGGCCCTGGGGATGGAGGGCGTCAGCTGGGCCGGTGGAGTGGCCGCTGCCCCAATGGGTGCCTCCCTTCCTCCCACTCCCCTCCCGAAACCCTCAGCCTGGGCCCTGGGGCTGAAGCAGAGATCTGCAGAGCAATTCCAGGCCCAAGGGCTCTCAGGGCCCAGCAAAATGGAGCACTTTGGGAGAGACCCAGCTTCCTGACTGTCTAGCAGGCAGTGGGGGAGAGAAGGCAGGTTGGAAGGGGATGGGAGAGAGATCCCGGAGCTGATGGGGCAAGAGACGCCTGGTTCCTGCTCTCAGGGCCCTGGTCTGAAGAGCCAAAAACCCAGTGCTGAACTGCGGTGCCCTGTGACCAACGGAAAGGGGAGGAATTCGGTGAGAAGGAGGGACAGAGAAACTGAGGGGACACACACACAGACAAGGCCAGAGGGTCAGAGGAGAGACCAAGACAGACGTGACAGAGACAAGACAGGCACTTCCTCCTCTCCTCGGGCTGTACGCCTCCCCCGAGGCCTGGCCCTTCCTCCTCCAGACAGCACCCCCACCCTGGCTCGCCCTCACCACCTGCCACCCAGGCCTCGCATAGGTGCTCACGGGTGCTCTGGCAAACTGCCTTGGCCGCACCAGGCCCTGCGTGATTCCCAAGACCAGGTGGCTTGGGGACACCACTGGGGCACCACGAGGTTCTACCCTGGCCTGTGTGGGGATTCTAGGGGTGTCAGAATCATGATCATTGCCAGGGGGCATAGCTGGCACTAGAGTAGGTTGCTCCTCCTCACACTCAGTGACTCTTCTGTCCCCTTGAAGGAGCAGCAGACTTGAATGGGGAAAGGGCCCAGGTTGAGAGGTCAAGGGCAGCAGGGATAAGGGGAGAAAGACTGGAAAGACCCTGTGCCGCCGGACAGAGGGCCCCCAAACCAGCAGGCCTTGATGGCAGCTCAGCTCCATTTGTAGTGTTGAGGGCCAACCCAGGTCAAGCCTGAGGGAACATCTCCATCCTCATTTCTGGACCTCTGGGGTCACAAGGTCCCGACTCTCACCAACTCCTCTTCCAGGCCCTGCTCCTCCAGCACCCACTAGCCTGGAGGAGTGGGAGCCAACACTGCTGTCATCACCATCAGATACAGTGCCAGGGTCTCCTGGGACTTAGGGCCAATCACCAGTCAGCCAGGCCAGAGCAGGAGTGGTCCTGAAGCTTCCCACCACCTGGGACAGCAGGACTCCAAAGCTGGACCCCATGTGACCCTCCTCTTGCTGGACTGAGGGCTGGAGCACCCTAACTGTTTTGAGGATGAGACAGGGTGGGCCTCCACAGCACCTGGGCCAGCTCCCCTTCCCACCTTACACCCCAGGCTACAGCAGCTCATTCCATAGCCCCATGCTGGCAAAGGCCAAGGCAAGCTGGCCCTCTACAAGGTGACTCCCAGTCACTCTGAGCAGGATGCTCAGGGCTTCAGTGTCCCCATCATAACCATGGATGAAATAACTTCTCTCCTCCTTCCAAAGGACCTGCATCAGAGTGAGGGGAGCAGAGGCCGCCCTGCCCACGAAGATGTCTCCCTTATTTCCCCATGGAGAGCTGGTCTCCAGTAACCAGCAGGCAGACAGTGTGGGACACATGACTCCTGTCCATAGCTTCAGAAATACTCCTGCACCAGCCTGGAAAGGACCCAAGTAGAGGGAAGAGGAGCTTGCCTCCCACTAGACAGCCCAAGCTGGGCTTATTGCCTTTGATCTGCTGCCTGGCCTTTTAGGCCATTGGAGTAGAGCTCCCACAGGGCCCCGCAGGGACAGGGCACACCCAGCAAGACCACTAGCCCCAAAGACACAGTACCATCCAGGCCAGTGTGGTCCCAGCGCCGGGAAGGCTTCTGCTTGGCTGAGCCCAGTGCCTTACCCACCCCTCTCCTACCACCAGCTCTGCACCCAGGTGAGATCCCTCAGTTCCATGGCTGGCATCTTCTCTCCTCTGCTTTGACTTCACTAAAATCAAAAGCTCCTAAAATCCTGGGCTCCAGTGCCCAGTTTGGGAACAAACACAATGGCGCCGAGGCTTCAGGGTCTGGGGACTCAGCATCAATGTGGCCCGAGGGAGGCACAGACAAGGTGCCCTCTTAGAGCCAAGAAGCCTGGACACTCCAGGCCAACCGAGCCACGCACCATGCTCACCTGAGCCCACAAAGTGCTGCCCTGCAAAGCCCCAGAGATGCCATATCACCATCCACAGGGGCCAAATTGTCAACTGTGCCTTCCTGGCTGGGCTGCCTCTCATTGCTTCAACGTGAGTATTCACAGACACAACACACATGCAGAAACACATGCCCACGTGCCATACACACATGCTCATACACAGTCACACATATACACGCTCCCCAGCATCTGCCCACACACACACACACACATACACACACTTCCCCACATGTATCTATACTCTCACACATACATGCTCATATGTTTGTACATCTATGTACACACCTCTGTCACATTCACACTTAAATGTATACTCATTCATACACAGGTCCACTCCTCACTCCCGTCTACACACAGCCACTCTTACAGGCATGCACTTGAACGCCTGCACATTCACACCGGCAACCCCGCCTCCACCCGGTGCCCGAGGAGGGAGGAGTGCCCATCAGGTGGGCCAGCGCTGTTGTCCCTGTGTTGCTCTGTGCAGCAGCGTGGCCAGGGACAAGAGGACAAGGGGCCCTGGGGGACAGCACTCACACCCATCCTGACCACCACCTGGCCTGGCCCACTCTGACTCCGCTGTCTGTGC
The DNA here is from genome assembly GCA_004026965.1 of Petromus typicus. Classification (NCBI taxonomy): domain Eukaryota; kingdom Metazoa; phylum Chordata; class Mammalia; order Rodentia; family Petromuridae; genus Petromus; species Petromus typicus. Next base: position 101,586 of record PVIR01001621.1, on the reverse strand, counting down.
TGTGCATGTAGGCCCCATAACGTGGGGGAGAAGAAGCTGAGGGTGAGGCGGGGAGCGGGTGGGGAACCTGGGGAACCCGAGGGCGGCAGAAGTAAGAGATTCGAAAGAACATAAAACAAACAAATGTGACTGAGAAAAGAGCAGAGCCCGCGGCAGGCTGCGGCCGAGGTGGCAGCAAGGCACTAACATGGCATTACTGGTGGCGTCGGAGGTGACATCGGCTGCAGAGAGGACTCCACACTCGGCACATTTGAGGGCGCGCCCCAGGGGGGCCCGGGGCAGCTGACTGCAAGTGAAACCAAATGCTGAAACAAAAGCAAACATGTTCTCACGGAAACCAAAGGGTGACAGAAGAGTAAAATCACCAAGAAGCCACCTACAGGCCAGGCCTGTGCAGTGCGGCGGAGCATGAACAGAGTCTTGGGCTGCCCATGGTGGGGGCACTGGGGCAAGTGGTAGCAGGACACAGGTGCGGTGACCAGCTGATCTTGGCCCCAAGTCTGCACAAAACAGTTAGCTCCTTGAAGGGGCCAGTGTCACTTTCCTCTTCCCCCACGCAGGGTTGCAGGTGTAACGACAGACTTGACAATACTTTGATGGGCGGGACAGGGTTCAGGAGCTGAACTGGGCAGGGGCCTCCTGCTTGTGTGCAGGGCCTCTCCATCTACATGAGGACAAGACAGGCATCTGTCTAGAATGCCTATGGCTGTGATATGATTCCAGCTCCACCAGCTACTCACCCTCTTTACACCTCAGTTTACTCCTTTGCAAGATGAGAACATGAAAACAGCCCACTTCAATGGTTATTCGTTGTTTTGTTTGTTTGCTTGTTTTTATTTGAGACGGGTCTTGCTGAGTCACTAAGTTACCCAGGCTGGGCTTCAACTTGTGATCCTCCCCCTGTAGCCTCCCAGAGCTGAATGCAGGCATGTGCCACCATAACAGGTTTCACTGCTTATATTAAGTGCAAACCAAACAGGCCTTGGGAAGAGCACTTGACCCACAGCCGCTGAGGTCAGCGGGTGGTGAAGCATGATGCCCAAGCCCACACAAAAGAATGCACCTCTCAGGTGTGTGACCACTGCCCAGAGTGTGTGACGTGCAGTGGGCAAGGCTCTTTGGGCTGGAATTGAGGCCCTGGGAGTCAGAGACTAAGCCAGTCAGCCAGATAGCTGTCCCCTTGGGGAAGGCTTCCTGTCGCCTTTCACAGGGGAGAGTAGGAGGAGCCAGGAAGAGAGAGACAGAGGAAAAGACACAGCAAGACTGGCACAGAGGGGAGGGCAGGATGGGCCCCACACAGGCGCCGGCCAGCCGGCACAACAGACAGCAGCAGAGGTGGAGAGGAGGGCTCCCTGAGCAGGGGAGGGTCTCACCCATGTCCATGGGACCAGCCTGTCCCCAAGGCCATGGCAGCAGCACCCACTCCTGGTGCTGAGCCTCAGGGAGCAACATCACCTGCTAACCCTGGAACTGTCCCCTCTGACAAGGGCCCCACAGGCTAAGGAGTCAGTTGCCCAGTAAATTAGGGTCCTGCCTTGGGTCAGACAGCAAGTCTAGGGACCAAGGAGCTGACCCCAAGCTGTGGAGACTGGGCTGTGCTCCTGCCTCTCAGAGCCCCACAGGGAAAGGGTCTCTGAGCAGCTTCAATATTCCTGGAGACCTGAAATAGGTCAGATGCAGAAACAGGCACAGAAGGAGGTAGGGACAGTATAGCCTGAGCAGGCTTTTGTGCTCTGTGCCTCATTTTCCCCACCTGCTCCAGGGTCCCCAGCCCTGCACTGTCAGACTGGGCAACGGGGCATCTCCATCTGCAGGGGCAAGGAAGGCGCCACGCAGCCTGGCCTACCCTGCCCGCTCCTTCAGCTTCTTGTCCGTGATGCCATCTTTGGACACCAGCTTGTTAAACACCAGGATCCCAATCACCATGTTCACCTACGGGTACAGAGGCAGTGTGGGTAGGCGGCCACACACACGGTGCCCCATATCCCACCCACCGAGGTTTAGCATAGTGCCCCCACCACATGACTAGTGCCAGCCATGAAAGGGCTGCAGTGACCTCGGGTCCAGCTGTTTCCGTGAGCAACCCACTCCTCCCAGTGCCGCCATGGCACCCAGTCCCTTCCATCTCTCCGAGGACCAGAAGCTCGCCACTCCCAGGACTAGGACGCCCTCACCAGCTATATACTAGGAACCTTCTTTGCTGACCTCCTAGCATACTGACCCTCAACGTCACTCACAGCCTCTGCAGGGCACCCCGCACTCTAGATGCTCCTGGGGTCTCAAACAGCTCCCATTCTAAGAGGTGTTTTTAGGGTGTCCTGTAAAGGCCTCCATACCCTGAGGCCCCTGGAAGCCCTAGGGAACCCTCTAACCTTCCCTGGTGGAGCAGATGCATCCTAGCTCCGTCTACTCCACATTCCTACTGTGAGAGTCCCTAAGCCTCTACGGGGCTCCCACTGAGCAGGAGGAGGGACACCGAGGCCCACAGCCTGGCCCAGGGCCCATTGCCTAAGCTTGAGATAGAGAACTTGGACCTCATGGATCCTGCGGCCAGGGTCCTATCCCCAGATATCTAGGGGGCCAGCACTGTCCCCATGGTTCTGCCACCTCAGGATCGCACTGCCTGCTGGGGCGCTGCAATGGAGAGTTCCCAGCAAACATGCCATAGCTACCTGCCAGCGTCTCAGTCGCAGAGGCTGGGGCTTGGGAGTTCACAGTGGTTAAGGCAAGTGGGTGGGATGTGGGGCACCATGGTGATTGGGAGGGGGCTCCCCCCATTAGTTCCTCATCTTAACTCCTCGGGCACCTGACATTAAATGGCCCCTGGCCCTACTGGCCCTTCGGCTGCCCAGGAGAGAGATTGACAAGTGCTACAAACCACTGGGTTTGTACAAACCCTTCCTCTTGCCTAGGTGCTCTCAAGGAAAGCCTCCTGAGTCAGGAGGCCAGAGGGGTGGGAGAGTCTGGGACCGCTATGGATGCAGTCTCCTCCATTTATATTCCCAAACTCCCTGGATCATTCGCTGCCGGGTCACCTAGGTGCCCAGGGTCTACATGTGCCTGGAAAGGGAGACAGAACACTGCCACTCCTAGGAGGCCTTGGTGCTCCTGTTCCACCAGCCCCAGGAGGCAGAGGATGGGGCTGGGCTCTGAGTTGGGCACAGCACAGACCTCAGATCATCTGTAACCAGGGACAACAGCCCCGGTGATACATGCTGTTTAGCACCAAACAAATGGACTGGAAAGCCCCAGGACCCTGAAAGGGAAAGTCCCAATGGTGACCATCAAGACAAGAAGGCCCAGCCATGGAGCTGGTGCCAATACTGCGCAGGCAGACACATGGTCCACGTCCTTAGTTATCCAACCGTCTATCTGCCTCTATCACCCTGTCGCTCATCAAACCTATAAAGACATCCTGGAAGGACGAGAACTGGTGTCTGATAATCAGACAAGCTATGTTCACAGAGCACGAGGTTGCCTCACTCCTGTACCCCAACACTGAAGGAAGGTCAGAGCATGGCTGTAGGAGCTGTCCACCCCGGTGACCAGCACAACCCAGGGCAGGTGAGGAGACTGAGGTCAGGCCCAGCATGAACAAGAGGAATAGGCCAAGGTCAGTACCAGCACAACGGCGGCAGCTGGTCCCACGAAGGCGTACAGCAGTCCCCCTTCCAATGAGAGCCAGCAGCTGGGGAGGATACAGGCCAGTTAGTGCCTGCCCACCCGCCACCACGTGCCAACAACGGAAGCAGCGCTGCCTGTTCTCAGGCAGAGTAGAAGACACAGCTGGGAGGCAGTGGAAGTAGCAGCACTTATTAAACATTTGCAGCATGCAAGGAATATCATTCTTGGCTTTGAAACTCCCAGGGCCCTTTGGTCCTAGCCACCACCCCTAGCTACAGATGGAAATGGATCTAATACAGCCCTGTGCCACAGTACTGCCTCAACTATCTCTCCTTCCCCTCAAGTTCCCTCCCAGCTTGTATTCCCACTCCTTGGACTCCGCCACAGCATCAGTCTGACCTGCTCAGTCTCCCCACTCAGCTGGGGTCAGCTGCTCCCCCATCTGCTCCCCACTCATCCCACCCAGCAGCTTCACCATAAGTCTGTCCCTTGTCTCCTCCTCCAACCTGAGCCTTCTTTCCCCAGACCACCTCCAGGAGAAGCCAAGTGTTCTGATTCAGTATTCAAGGCTCTAGGACCTGACCCAAATCACTATGGGGACCCCTGGGATCTCATCTGATAACAGACACCACCCCTCCTCTGCCCCAGGGACATGATTCAGGGTGCTCCTGCTCTGCTCTGAGCTGTCTAGCCTCCCCATCCGTGCTCTTCAGGAGACCCTACAGCCCAGTAGCTAACACCCCATTCGGAAGCCCCCCAGTAGGAAAGTGGGAGGCTTAGAGCTCCAACCTGTTCTTTCCACCCCCTCTGACCAGCTGGCCAGGAGCTCCAGGTACAGGCCCACCTTCTCTGAGCCTGAGGTTGAACCCAGCCACACAGGATATGGGACACAGCTGCTATCACTTTCCAGGGCTACAGAAAGTCCTGCTCGTAAATGACCAGTGACACCTCTCCTCCCTCCCCACTGCCATCAGCTGCTACCTGGGGCCATTCAGAAGAACTCACTAGTTCATGGTGCTGTACCCTTTGGCCTTGGTGAACCCCACAGAGATGGCCACGACCAGAGCAGGAAGCCCTGGAAGAGAAGCAGAAGAGTAGGTGTCAGCCCCACCACTCCTGGGTGCCAGCCTCACCCTGGCTCTCATCCCCTCCTCTCCAAGCCCTGCCTGTGCTGGGCACTGAAGCCCGGCTGGAGTGTGACACTGAGTGTGTGAGAGGCAGACAGGTGGTGGTCACATACGAGGACCCGCAGAATCGGAGTGAGACTGCCAAGTTAGCAAAGAAAACCCAGGCGCCGGTGACACTGAAACTCAAGATAAAGCAGGAATCATTTTTCAGTAGAAGTATGTCCCAAACATTGCTTGAGACAGATTTGCACTAAAAATTATTCCTTATCTAAAAGTCAAATTGGCCAAGCTGTGCTCTCCCTGGATACCATGAGATGGGAAAAGGCGTGCAGTGTGGAGCCCCCTGGGGGTACATTCCCCAGAATGGCAAAGGAGGGGACGTGGTGCAGGGGCCAACAAAAGAAGGGTGGCTGGGAGCTCAGGTACAGCCCACCTGTCTGCTCACGATGCCACACACTCACCCCAGCCCAGGCAGACGAAGCGCTTTCGGATCAGCCGGTTCCGGAGGCGGCCAGTCACAGCCATGTAGGACTGCCAGGCCTCGGTGAGCACCCAGCAGAAGGAGGACAAGAAGAAGAAGTGCAGGAATGCTGCCACCAGTGTGCACACCACCTGTGGGCAGGTGGCCAGGTGACTGGGCAAGCATCCCCAGACTCCTGTCAACTCCAGTGAGCGCCCGCTGTGACCAGGAGTGGCCCAGCACAGCGTCCTCGACTGGTACCCGGCCAAGTGCACAGGCAGGAAGCAATCAACGGGTGACTTGGTCCCTGCCCTGTAATGGGCATTCAAGTATAACCCCCCCAAGGTGGGTGCTTATGTGACCCTGCCCACAAAATGCCAAGACAGACCTCCCTCTCCAACTACACCAGATGCTGGCCAGGGGTCCCTCAAAAGCCTCATTTCCAGCCATCTGTCCAGCAGACAGTAAACCTGAGGCCCAGAGAGGGCATAATATACCCCAAGGACCCATAGCAAGTCACAGATGAGCCTGCTGTGGCCGTGAGCTCTTGCCAAAGGACGCAGCAGAGTTCTGGAGCCATCCCTGCTCTGTCTCATTGGAACCCTTGTCATCTACACATGACAGTCTCAAATAAGTGGAGGCCCTCACCCAAGGCCTGGGCCTACTGTGTCTGGCAGGACGGGATATGAAGAGGATGGGGATGGGAAGTAGAATGGGGAGCTTGGGGAGGGAAGGCCAAGGGACGCTACTGTGACTCAAGGCTGGCTGGCGTGGGACCCATTCTGGAGACCACCATGACCTAACCAAAGCCACTGGAACACATGTGGCGGTTTAGAAGGCACCTACCTTGTTGCGGGTCTGAGTCTGCCCGATGAGGATGAGGGCATTGGAGGAGATGATGGACAGGCAGAAGTTTATGAGGATGACAGACCGCTCCGAGCGGATGTATCTGTGGGAGAGGTCAGGCTTTGGATGAGTACCCAACATGCCTCAGCTTCACAGGGACCAGATCCCACCTCCTTGCTGCAGTCCCCACCACCACTATCGTCATCAGTGTCACGACCATCACCATCACCATCACCACCAGCATCACCACTGCCATCACCACTCACTGTTACTGTTATCGTCACTATTACCACCACTACCAGCACCATCTTCAAAATATCCATCACCATCACTATGGCTGCCACCATGAGCACCACTGTCTCCATCACTATCACCATTATCATCAGCACTTTCCCTATAACAACCAACTTTACCATCACCACTGTCTTCCTCCGCCAGCACTCCTTAGACAGTGAGATTCACACAGGTAGAGAGCAAAGGGTCCAAGGCTGAGCCTGATATGCCTCCGATTTGCTACATGACCTTAGGCAGTTCACATGCCCTGAACATGTGTGGGTCCCCACTTCTCTGCAAGTGCCCACTTCCTCCAGGGGCACATCAGAGGAGTCCCTACTTGCAGCTGGGCGGAGGTGCATGGTGGCCAATGGTGCTGGTTGGGAGAGCCTCTGGCCTCCATGTTTTAGGATACTCAATACCTACAGTAGGTGCTGGTGGCTAGGGAGGACAAATTCCCTACAGATCCCAGAGGGAAGAGCACTGATGACCTGCTCTTGGGCAGGATAACGGAGGGCACCTGCTTTAATGGCAACTAGTCATGGAGAGAGCTCGGGCCGCCCCTCCTCCACTGCGTGCATCGAACCCTCGTCTAACCTCAGGCAGCAGCCTGGCTGTCAATTCCAATTATTGGCTGACATCACACTGCCCCCAGAGCCAGAGTGGCCAGGAGCAGGGGCCACATGTCTCTGGCTATACTGGGAGTCCCAGCTCAGCCCTGAGGGAGTGACCTTGAGCTTACCTTCCGTGCTCCAAACTGCTCCATGGGTCTGGACACAGCTGAGCAGGGAGGTAGGCCCACCCAGGGGGGCACATGCTGATAGTCACACACAGTCCAGGACACATGCTTACTGCATGTCTGTGGCCACCTCGCTTGACACTAACCTCCCCTGCCGCTCTCATGGGTTCCTCATTGGCTCACAGACAAGTCTCATGACACACATATCCCTCTCCTGCCCAGCTCCAGCGAGGCCCAGAACCCCACAACCATACATGGGACAAGTCTTGGGGAAGGAGCACAGGGCAGGGGTAAGCAGAGGCTGTGGACTCTGGGCCTGACCGCGCCCTAAAAGAGCACTGTCTTTGCAGGTACAAGCATGAGGACACAAAACATTGGGTGGCCACATACACCCTAAGTAAGCAAAAGGCAGACGTGCACCGTGCCCAGGTAGGGTGTATGTCCAGCTAAGGTAAGGAACTCAGGACAGCAGGAACTGCTGGGCAGATGGACCTGGCTGGAGACAGTGTGATCCCCTCACTCACCCTGTCCCATCTGCGTGCCCCAGCCCTAGTGACATGCAACTCTTGTAGAACTGGTGGAGAGGAATGCAGGACTGCTGCATGCTGGGCAGAGGAGGGTGAAGGTGCTGTCCATGGTGCTGTCACATGAATGCAGCAGATGACTGGGAAGGTGAGAAAGGGGGAAGGGAGGGAGCCCTGGGCCCTCAGACCAGCACTCACCTCCACACAGACACGTAGATGATGACTAGCATGAGTAGGGTGAGTGAGGACACACCGCAGCCCACGATGAGCGTCACGGATGGCACAGTTGCCTTCTCCATTGCCTGTGATGCCAGAAAGACCACAGGAGTAAGATGCGCCCAGCATACCCAGGAGGCCACCAGTCAGCATGGCCTGGGCAGGGGTGAACCACAGTCACTTGGAGAAGCCTTAGGGCTCCAGCCCCTCCTGGCAGCTCCTGTGACAAGGCTGCTGCCTCCAGTGTTCCAGGGCTGCTAGGACCTTCTTCCCTAGGCTCTCCCCATACGGGACTCAAAACCTTTGCTGGGAGCTCCCCCACCCGCTGCCCAACAGGAAATAAGCCCCTTCCTCCATCATGTCATGAAGCCTCAACCTAGGGAGGCTCACCTATATGACAGCAAGGTCAACGTGGCTAAGGTTCAGTCTGGCCCCCAGGATAGCTCTCGGCCCCTGGTCCTGCAGTATTGGGGGTGTGGGGACATGCCTGAGCTTCATCTGAGAGGTCACTCCCAGAACTGTAGCTCATGCCATCGGGCACCTAAGCCTCGTGCCCAACCCTGGCCTCATCCTGACACTCCTCCCATAGCTCAGTTAGGCTCTACTCCTCCTGTGGCAGATGTTTCCATTTACTTCCTATCTCAGCTGCGTCCTCCTTGCCTAGCGTGGTCACCTTTGCCTCGATGCAAAGGCTGCCGTGTGGCTGCTTGTTCCCAGTCAGGTCCTTTGCAATGGAACTCCTCTCCCCCTAGTTGCTTTCCTTCACTTGGTTGGTGCCTGGAGGGGACCAGGGCCTCGCTCACTCACCCCACCTCACCTCACTCCCCGTTGCGTCCAGCACAACCCTGGGCAGCCAGGCTAATCGTTGCTTGTACAGGGCAGAGCTCCTGTACCAGCAAACACCACACAAAGAAACAGAAAGTTCTGTGGTTCTTTCCCCAGCCTATTGACCCTGGTTTTCAGATGGAAAGGAAGTAAGTCAAGAGTTAGATAGGAAAGCAGGCCCTGAGAGGACAGGTTTCCTGTGGGTCCTTCACTCCAAAACTGGCACTCTGTTGGCCCCAGCCCACGTCTGACTTACTGATTCAGAAAGCAGCTCTCGGACACCTGTGTACCTGCCACACTGCAGAATGAGACTGCAGCCTCAAGACCCACGCCTTCTTCCCGTGAGGGGCTTCTAGCCCACTCAGGTCCCCAAAGCATCCCCTTCCCTGCTCTACAAACTCTGCCCTCTTGTCTCTGAAAAGGCACTGTACTCTCTACTCATGCACATGCAGCTCCTAGACACAGCACTGCCCTTCCCTACATGGTGAGCACCACTACCTCCTGGCAGCCTCCATGTCTCCCTGGCCCTATGGGTGTCACCCTGACTGAGCCCATGACTGCTATCATGCCATGGTGCCAGCTTAGTGTGCCAGGTTATGAGCGAAGGCATGAGAAGCAGGACATAGGGAAACTGAGTAAGTAGTTGAAGGCCACCAGGTTTAAGGACACGGTGGTACAGCAGCATGGCAAAAGCATGACACACACAGACCTGCACTTGTAGGCAGGGTGGAGGATTCTGGGAGAAGCAAGTAGAGACAAGAGTGCTGGCTCTGGAACCAGCACACCTCAGAACTCACTGCAGAGCCTCAGTATTCACCGGCCCACCCCTAGATCCCTGGGAGCTGCCTCACTACCATGATCTGGGTGGGGACACTCAGAAGGCCATGTTCAGCAATAAGTCTTTTGGACATGGTGGAGCCTCAAGCTCTCAGGGCCAGCCCTGCTCCCCTCACAGACACACCCTGCCCGCAGGGTCCCTTCTTCCTCAGGCTCACAGCACCTCTGAGCTCTGGGCCTTCTGCCACCTTCCATCCACCTGCTGTCTGCTGCTCCGCTGGGCCTCAAGCCTCAGCCACCACCCCCAACTGAACGCAATGCCTGGACAGACTGCATCTGTTTGTTACTTGCTCCAAGCCCTGTCCCTACTGCTGCTGTGTGAGGAGGCTGACCTCCTCTGGGGTAAGCTGCTCCTCCCCGAGGAGAGGTGCCACCGTCCACCAAGCAGGCTCTGCCAACCCCGGAGGTGGCCAGTTGGTCTCGCCCACCTCACCTTTCTCTACTAGGGATGTGAGGCTGAGAGGCACAGCCTTGGATCCCCAGGGGGGCTCTGCTCAGACCACACTTCTGCTCAAGATGGACGTCCCCTGGGATCAGTCCCATCCATCAGACTGTGACTTTGTGAGGCCAGCTTGACAGGGCTGTTGGGGGGAGGGTAGCCCCGACAAATGTTCCAAGGCCCTGAGCAGGTCACAGGTGGCTGGGCAAGCGGCTTGTGCCTGTGCCATGGCTGACCTTAGCCCTGACTTCTGTGGCCATCTGCCGCGTCTGCCCTCATTAGGGTTGGCTGCCACCAGCCCACCCACCTGCCTCCTCTTGCTCCTCCCCACCTGGTTCAGGGCTCCTCCTGACAGAAGGGGATAGGTGGAACATGGGGGTCAGGGTGCCCCATTAGGAAGGCCAGACCAGAGACCTCAAGGGGAAGAGACTGGCCCCAACTTCCAGGCAGGAGGCAAAACCAGGCTGGCCACTTGCTGGAGACCAGCTCCCATGCCAAGCAAGTACAGCCCCAGGGCCTCTGTACAGGCTGCTCTTTATGCCCAGGATCTTCCCTGACCTTCAGTGGCTGACCCTTCTCTAGTGAAGCCTCTGCCTCAAAGAAGCCCTCCTGCACCAGCCTCCTGGTTTTCTGAATGGACAGACACCATCCCTTGACTTTCTAGGATTCCACCCCACCCCACTAATGACTTTCCTTGTTCACATGGACACTGCCCAATCCCACCACATAACTTCCTACTCCCAATATTCTCCCAAGTCCTCGACTGACTTCCACTGTCAGTGTCCCTTTTCTCTTGCCACTGATCCAACTCTATCCACGGCTCCTGAATGCCCACAAAACTCACTCCAGCCACAGACTAAGTCCTGGATTCTATCATGCTCTGGGCCCAAGTCACAGCCTGACCAACGAATCCTGACCCAAGCCACATGCCCAGCCCGCATCTCAGTCACGTTATGAGCCCTGAAGTAGGCTGCACCCTGTATCCTGATCGTGAGCTGGTTTTGCTCATACACGAAGCTGATTTGATGGCACCTTGAACCCGAGACCTGGCTGCACACAGAACCCTGGTCCCGGTTCTGGCCCTGGCCTTGACCTGCAAGCAGTCTCTGCTTCTCACAGAAGCAACATCGACACTTGTGCTTTGCAGACTGTTTACTACATGCTGGGCTGTGTCAAGTGCCATAAATACATCACTCGGTTCAATCCCCATCACAGCTTTGGGACAGGTGGCCTCATCCCACTCACAGGTGTGACTCAGAGCAGTTACTCAACCTTCCGGCAGCCATGGCCCGAGGTGGCACTGCACATCTGCACCCACACTCTGGCTGCGGGCCCAGCTGGGAGCTCCTGGCCTCAGCGCCCCAGCCCACATTCGCTCTGGCTTGGGTGCTTGCCCCTGGAACCCCATCTCTCCATTATCCTGGGCCCTTGTTTGAGCAGCCATCCCTTGAGACCACAGCCTCTACCCACTCACACCCAACACCCCATGCGCAGTGCAGCCATCCGCCCCCGCCAGCTAAGGAGGGAGCACTGTCTCCTCACAACTGCCCAGCTCAGCTCTGGTCACCCCCACCTGCTAGCTGGCTATTCTTCCCTCACTCCCACCAGGCTCTCTGGGGCACCAGGACCCCAGTACCTCCTTTCTGCCTCCCCTCTGCCTTATTCTAGCTCTGGCAGTGCCTATGGCTCTACCTCTCATCTGTGATGTGGCTCTACCCACATCTGTCTCCCAGAACGCTGGAGTCGCCGGCCTTCCCAGTCTCCCTGGGATGACCACAACGCCTCCTCACAAGGCTCAGCTGGTGAAATCCTATGTACCCTGTAAGACCCCTCTCCCAAACCTCCTCCTAGAACTGGAGGAGGAGGCTGCTGTACTCCAGGGCTGAAGCCAGCTCTCCCTCCTCTAGCCTGTGCTGCCTCAGGCCTGTCTGAGCACCCACCTTCTAACTGCATTGATCCCAGCCCTCCACTGACCACTCAGCACTGCCAAGATGGCATGGCATGAGAAAAGAGAAGAGGGCAGCGAAGGCCTCTCGTGATCAGCACTGGGAGGCCGAAAGGAGCTACACATAGTCTAGCCTGAGAGAGTCACGTTGCCCAGCAGGCTGATCACGCTCCCATCTTACAGGCAAGGAAACCGAGGCTTGGTCCCATGCCCAGTGCAAGGCTCTGTGCCAGTTTCTGCACCCTTAGCATCAGCTATTCTAAGACATGAAGAGAGGGTAACTGATATACTTCTGATGGCACCTTTACTTTATGACCTCTTGCTTTGATGTTAGAAGCCTCCCACCCCCTCCCCCCCCGGCTGGCAACTGATCTCTCCGCACATGATGGGCTCTCTCCCTGCAGGCCCTGGCTCCTGAGCATCACACCCAGTCACCACCTTCCTCAGGGTTCTGCCCTCATCCACAGCGTCCTCACATCCAGCCCTGGGTGTAGAAGACTCCCCATTTTACAGGGGGAAATTGGGACTCTGGAATAGTTCAAGGCCACAGGTTGCAAGGGCAAGTCTGCATTACCACAGCCCAACCATGGACTGGGAGAAGAGGGACACTGCCAGCCTCTCTTCCTGCTTGATCCTCAAACGCCCAAAGAATAGGCACCGCTGGAGATCACGGTGGGACCCTGTGCTGCCCTGGCCAGCCTTGTGGTGCACCAGGATGGCCATGCAGTGTCAGACTGCTACAGCCACCTAGCAGAATGTCACCTCTTCCAGAGAATGCTACCTGGCCCCATCTAGAGAACCAGCAACTACTATGGTCTTGCCTACTGGGCTGCTTGACTGAGGGGTGGGCACACTCGGGTCAAGCCCAAGGGCACAGAACTCTGCCCAGCCCTGATGCACCCAGAGTCCTCAGGCAAGCCCCTCCCCCAAAGTCAGTTTCCCCACCTGTCAACAGAGGAATCCAATGGAAATGACTTATCAGCTCCCATACAGTTTGACCCGGTGCAGACAGTAGTCTACCTTACCCAGTTTCCAGAGAACAAAGGATGGTAGAATGTTTTTTGAGGACTGGCACTGTCTTCCCCATGGAACCCGAATTTCACCGTGCAGGTTGTCCACTCTCAACATCCACAGAAGCCACATCCCTCCCGCAGCTCGCTTTCCATGCCTGCAATGGGACCCTTTGACATAGGGTCTGGGCTATTCTCCCACTCCTAGCACAGGCCCAGATGCTGCCATCTGTAGTGTGCTACTACAGGCTTTCCTGCCGAGTGCCCCTGCAGGGCCTGGGCGCCAGTGCTGGTGGGGCAGCTTGATTAGCCCTGGGCTGGGATAGCACCCACAGTCCTGCCAGCAGGCTGGCCCCAGATACTGTCACCATAGAAACCGGCAGCCCCCACAAGAATCCCAGGAACAAAAAGGAGGCCCCTGAGACAGTGGGGCCTGTCTGGGGACTTGAGCCAGGCCCAGCAGCCTCGGCCATCCCTATACTAACTCTAGGGACATGGGCACCTCAGCAGACTGAGTGGGCACCGAAAGGGCCCACAGAAAGTGGCAGCTTCTCCCGCTCCTGGTCCCTAGCAGAGAGAGGACCAAGGAAAGGGGTACACACGGGCCTGCCCTCCTCAGCTCTAGAGCTCTGGACTAGGTATCCCTGGCTCCCTGAGGAGAGCTCTCTTCAAGGTCCCTACCATCACGGAGAGTGGACACGGTACCCACTAGCGACCACTTCCCAGGGGTCTCTAACTATACACTTTCTTCAGCCCAGGCTCCCTTTCATCCTCTCCAGGGGCCACCGGCAGCTGCTAGGCATAGACCTCTGGACACAGAGAGCAGGAGCCCTCCTTGCCCTGCCGCTCCCTCCCATCGAACCCCCCCTCCCCGCCGCCTCCACTGGGGTCTCACCGCGTCGGCGCTGAGCTGCGCTAAGATGGCGAAGGTGGAGAGCCGGTCACACAGGCAGCGCGTCCGGAGGGCGTCGAGGGGCACCGTGCGGCAGCCGCGCCACGACCACGGCCCAAGCTGCGGGGGGGCGGAGGAGGAGGGTCTGGGGGCGGCGGGACACGGGGGAGACAGGCAGCGTCAGCGGCGGCGGCCCGCGGGGGCCCCGAGCGCCGCCCGCCCCTGAGCCCGCAGCCGCGCGCGCCCCGCCGCCGCCAGGCCCCGCTGCCCGGGCGCCCATGGCCGCCCGCCCGCCGTCCCCGCCGTCCCCGCCGCGCGCCCGAGCCTCAGAGAGCAGCCCGCGGGAGCGCGGGGCGCGGGCGCGGAGCGGAGGGCGGGGTTGGCCCGGTGCCCGGACGCCCCGCCCGCGGGAGGGGCGACCCGGAGAGAGGGGGCGACCGCAAGGGCGCTGGGCGCACGTGCCGCGAAAGGCTGCTGGAGACCTGGGGGCCGGCGAGGGACCGCAGCGGAACGCCCAGCCCCACCGCCCCGGGCGACCGCTGGAGCTAGTGACCTTGGGACTGCTTCATGCCCCGCATCCACCTCCCTCGGGCCTGTCGCCCCCGTTGTCTGCCGCTCCTCTCGAGGACAGACACAGCCCTCCCCGCAGGGAGGCGGCCCTCGGCCGGAAACTTCGCTCTGAAGCTTGACCCAGGCCCCTCCTGCTGTCTGACACTGCCCTGTTCGTTCCCATTTCAGCAAAAGGACTTGCTGCCTCTCGCTTGCTCACTCGGTGCACCAGGAACTGAGCAGCTGTGCAGATCACTCCTCCTCCTGCTGCTCTGCCACTGAGCCACATCCCCCAGCTTCCTGGCAGCCCTGGCCAGAGCTTGCCAGCATTCGCCCCGGCCCTGGCTCTTGTAGCCAGAGATCCTGGAGGACCTCTCTTGGCACCCCTGTCTGGCCCTCGGGGGGCTGCCAGGTGGAGGTGCAGAGGTGCATCCTGAGGACCTGCTCAGCAGGAGCCTCAGCTGGGGGTAATGGTCTGGACGCCAGCAGCAAGGCCTCACTCGTTTGGCCCAGCACCTGCCCCAGTTGTGCAGGACATAAGCCCAGGGTCTCCTCTCCACTGACAGTCTTCCACAGCTGGCCGTAGTTCCAACCTGAGCCAGACACCAGGGAAGGGTCACAGGTGTCTCCATCTGCCCACCCCTCTGTACCAAAGGGAACTTCAAAGTGCAAAGCCAAGGGGGACCTCGCATTTGTACCGTGGACTGGCGATTTATCTAACACCCCCTCCCCCCACATCACTAAGAAACTCCTCCAATCAGACATCTGATTTCAGTCATACCTCATGCGCAGCCAAGCTGTAGACCTTGGGAAGTTACTTAAATCCCTAGCTTCAGCTCCTTCCTGATGTGTTCATATGTATGGTGTGTGTGTGTGTGTGTGTGTGTCGGGGTACGAGCTTGAGTGCATTCAGGTGCCTAGGAGCACCCAACGGATTCCTTGGCTATGAGTAGCTATCTTTGCTTGTTCTCAGCACCCTAAGGAGGCATCAGCAGGTTGTGCTTTGATTTTGGCCCATGAGGAAGGGACCTGCTCTGCGTGGGGCATGAGGAAGCCCTTAGCATCTGCTTTTCTCTTAAGACTCCCCCACCTCACTGGAAGCACTGCTCCAGAGAGCAGCACTATGACCTCGCACTCCAGGTAAGGCAGGACCAGGAGGGCTAGCTAACCCTGGGTGGTGCAGGGTTAGCTCTGGACTCGGTGACCCCAGGGGCACCCCTCCTTTGCAGCCTGTCTGCTCACCCTGAAATGTAGTGTGTGGCTCAGGCAGGGCTTGGCAGCCTAGGGTTCCTCAAGGGCCTAGCTTCCCAGAGAAAGAATGGAAGACTCTAGAAGTGCAGGCTCAGCTCCCAGGCATGCCTCTGACTGAGCCTCCTGGCTTGGCCTATCTGAACTGCACAGACTCCAAGGGTATCTGTGGCAGTAACCCAGACTCCAGGGACTCCTACCCTGTTGCCCTTTGTCCCTAGCAGAGGATGCCCTAAAGTCAAAGCCTCAAGGTAGAGATCCCTTCATCCTCTTCCTGTGGACAACGCACAGGTCCTGCTCACAACAGTGTGGGCAGATCTACAGATGCCGAGGGACAGGCAGGAAGAGAGGGGGTCCCTGGAAAATCCTGGAGCTCTGAGTGGCATCCTGGACCTTTCATCTCACCAGAGGTTTCATAAGGTCACACTCAGGGGTGCCAGGCATGAACCCTTTGCCCTCTCCCTTTGTCCTCTGAGCCCAGTAGGACAGGAGCCTCTAAGCCCTGGCTGAGTTCCCGTATGCCTAGGGTGCCATGCTGAAGTCCCACGCTTGTTAAGTCTCAGACTGGCACAGATGGCGAGTTTAGCCCGACCAGGAGACCCTAAAATTCCTGAACTCCAGGGAAGTCCTGCATACTGGCTCAGTGCTGGGCTTGCATCTTTCCTCTGAACTGCTCAGGCCAGGAACAGGCGCTCCTTCTCTGAGCTTCAGCCACCCCACCTGCCTGAATATTGCTGGGGATGGGGTTTAAGGAGACAATACCCAGAGGCTGGCATGAGAGGAGCCAGGTTGGTCAGAGCCAGTGGCCTGATAGGTTCTCAGCTCTATGGTGGGTCTGTAGGGTGCCAGGCTGATGCTGCTGTCCACTGCCTGGGAGAGGCCAGCCTGGAAGCTGCTGCCTGGCCCTGGGGCCCTTGTCAATTAGCTTATCAGCCTTCCAGAAGCAAGGAAGGGTGAGGGGCTGCTAACTTGTTGAAAGGTTGTGCCAGCCTTGGTATGCATGGCATGCAGCAGCTGGCCACTCTGTAAGCTGTCTGGACCATGGGCAGGGGACCTGGGTTGGGCACTGGAGCTCAGGCAGACCCTGCAGGACTACATGTCTGCCATATTCTTAGCCTTCCACTCCTCCAGCAGGACGGGCAATTTGTACCTGGGGTACATCCTCAGCCCCCTAACAGACACCCCATGGCTAGGAGCGCTCCTCACTCTTCCCTATTCCCCATTCTGGCCCAAGGCTTCTTGTGCATTTTATCCTTTGTTCTCGGCAACAACCCTCAAGTCAGCTCTGTAAATGAAGAAACTAAGGCTCTGGGGGTGGTGGTTGCCCAAGGCAAACAGCAAGATTGCAGCAGGGCCTCATTTCTAGCTGTCTTCCACCTGCACCCCACTGGCTGAGCAAAACTGCACCGGACTAAGCACAGGGACCTTCAGGGGCCTCCAGGGATCTAGATACAGGTGATTCCTCCAGCCCATAGGAGGTATGATGAGAACCTGATCAAGCATAGCTTCTCAGGAGTTATGCAAGCCTTCCTGCAGCACTGGGCCTTGGCGGACCTGCTCTGTCAGGACAGTGTGTGAGGGCCTTCTTGTGTATCTGACACACATCCCCACTTGAGGAAGGCTGGACCCCCCACCCCTTCCAGTGACAGCCTTAGGGCACACCCTCTGTCACCTAAATCCTGAGTCACCAAGTCTGGAAGTTCTTGCCCACTGCAGAGGCACCTGTTCCCATCCCTGTGACACAGGTCATTCTCTCCTTGTGCACGTAGCCACTGCTGCCACACGTGGGAGACCATTTGCCACCTCTTGTCTGAGCTATAGAACTCAGAAGATCTGGGTCACAGAGCCAGGTCCCCCCTCCTGAGCCCAGGGCTGAGGAATCTGGGTCAGTCACACTGCTTCTCTGCAAAGGGTCCAGAAGAAGAGAAGCTGGGGGCAGTGACACCTCCCAAGACCAGTAGGACAAGGCTGGGGTCATAGTGGGAGCCCCTCCCAGCCTAAGTAGGGGCATAGACCCCTTGGACAGGGCTCCAGAGCAAGGCTCCACTCACCCACAGGGCTTTTCAGATGAATTCAGATATTATCCACTGCTCTGCAGGCCACAGGTAACCTGGACCACGAGGACCTGACTACTTGGTTCCCCCCAAGGTCTCCAACGGCCTCTAGGTCAGCAAGACCAAGGCACAACTTTCTCTCCTGCCCCCTCCACCTCAGCCTGAAGACCGGGCTAATGCAGTGCTCACAAGGGAGCAGGTGTTCAGCCAGGACACCAGGAGGGCACAGATGGCAAGGAGGTCACAGGAACCAGGCAGGCTTCTCTTCAGCACCACCAACCTGCACTGGCAACACCAAAAGCAAGTCCTTATGTTTCCCCTACCCCTGTGCCACAGCCGATCATCAGTGAGCCACAGCCCTTCTCAGTGCTCCAGGGTCTGGACACTCCTAGCTTCCGAGGACTCTGCCAGGGCCTTCCATTATTGCCAGCAGCTATGGCCACTAGCCTTGGCCCTGCTGCTTGTTGTCTGGCCTCCCCACACCTCCCAGTCCCTCCTCACACGGGTCAATGACCATACTGTCCCTGGGACCTAGAGGACCCAAAAAGCCTGACCCCAAACTCCCTGAATGGACTCCCCAACTCTCCTTGGGCCACATGTGGGCTAGGGCCCGCTGCTGTCTGTACCTTGATGACCTGCATCCTTTTTCACACCCAGCAGTTTCCACAGTCCTCAACCCACCTCATTCATTCACCCTTCCCTCCCAGACAGGCTCACCACCTTGTCTCCATGTCCTAGGTATGGTGGCTCAGAGGACACCCTCAGCTGGCCTTTGGGCAGGGACCGGCCCTTACTTTCACTCAGGAAGCCCCCAAAAGGCACACAGCCTGGGCCTGTGGGAGCCAAGGAGTTGAGGGTTCCAGGTGTACATGCAGTCAGCCTCAGGTACCCTGTTCACTCAGCACACAAGAGCCCAGCAAAACCCCCAGAAGTGGGGTGAGCTGCAGGGCCTTGCCTCCACCTCCGGGCAAACTCCCTCCTCGCCACCCAAATAGCTCAATAGTTTCCCTGTGTAGTGAGCACCTCAACTGTGCCTGTTCAAAGAGGGGCAGAGGCACACAGGGCTGCATGCTCCAGGGACAGTGGGACAGTAACGCAGACAGTGCACCAAGACCCCCCACCCGCCTACCACACCAGGGCCTTCACTGCAGCACGACGCCTCCTGCAGCCCACGAAGCAGGTGCTATTATGGGCTTGTGCACCACTGGGGTCCCTTGGATTTGATGGGCTAATTCACACTCCAGTGTGAATGACTCACAAAGTGTCCTCCCACACAGCAGAAAGGAGC
This sequence comes from Petromus typicus, assembly GCA_004026965.1. Taxonomy (NCBI): domain Eukaryota; kingdom Metazoa; phylum Chordata; class Mammalia; order Rodentia; family Petromuridae; genus Petromus; species Petromus typicus. Next base: position 82,690 of record PVIR01001621.1, on the reverse strand, counting down.
CATGAGTGGGCACAGCACGCCCCAGCGAGGGATCTCAGACACCAGGAGAGGGTGGGAATGGTGGTGTTTCTGCCAACAAGGGTTTCTAGAGCCCCTGGAAACTTCTCAGCCTCGCCCTGGAGATCTTTCACAAGCTGCCCTCAATCTGTACCTTTGAAGTCAGTCCTCACTATTTCTGCCCAGGTACCATCCCCACTTAGGCCTCCCATCAGGAGGATGCCCCAACCCATCACCAACCCCTTACATCAGATCAAGACTGATGCCACCGCTACTGCCTCCAGAAAATCTCTCAAATGGCCTCCTCCACTCGCAGCTTATCCCGTGCCCAGTTGAGAGGGTCCTAGTGCTCTGCTCAGGAACTCACCGGGCCTGGGAACCCACCAGGAGCTTGGGCTCTGACTTCCCACCTGAATAACTTGCGTCTTTTGGAGCCTCAGCTGCAAAGAGAGGTGCACACTGCCTTGAGCCTGGGGTCCTTGCTGGCAGCCTGGTGCTCAGGATCTCTCGTCATGCTGGCCCTGCTGGAGCCCTGATCATCACAGGTCTGTGACCAGGACCTTTGGGGCTTCTTAGGTCCCACCATGCCAGATGCCAATCTCTTCACTCCTGCCTGGCGCCAGCCACGCTGAGTCAGGGCTTTCAGCCAAAGGCCTCCCCCAACTGGACCCCTCCCTCCCCTAGCCCAGAGGTGCCTCTCCCTGGGCAGACACAGAAGCCAAGAGCTGTCTGCTTGGCAGAGCAGAGCTACTGAGAGGGGTGGAACATAGGGCTCCAGCCCAGCACAAAAACCATCTGGTCTGGGGCACTGAGGTCCTGCTGCTGGTTCCCTAGCCTGGTGCACCACTGGGGTGCTCCCCATACCCACTGGGACTCCCATCTGAAGCCCTGTTCTACCTAGCCTGTCCTTACTCTGCCAGCCAAGGGCTACTGCTCAGACACCCACCCCATGCTTCAGCTGCTGGTATCCAGGTAGGAGGGCCAGGGGCCAGTGTGTTTACTCACCCAGCAAGCACCTCCTGGCCAGTGGGCAATAGGCACTGGAAAACCTTATAGGCACTGCTCTGGCTCTTGCAGATCCAAACCTCACCACCCATTGTAGTCAGCCAGCCTTGTCTCCTCCAACTCCCTATCTGCTTATGAGCTCTTCCTCTGCTGTCTCCACCCTGGCTGATCCCTATACGTCTGCTGCAGTCTGGCTCATTAATTGGGCCATGGTAGTTCTGCTTACCATGGGGGAGTACAGCCTGCAAATTCTTGGAACTGAGCCTGCCTCCAGCATCTCCTTATTGCACCACAACCTCTAACCTCACAAAGGCCACTGAAGTCACTACTAAACCACAACAATAACAGCATCAATAGTACAGTTACTGCTATTACTGTCACCATTGAATTGACAACACCTCTATCACTTCTATCAATACTACTGTCATCACCAACATCCTCAACACACCGTTAACACTACCATCACCATCACTATATTATCACCAACCACCACGATTAAAATCTCACCAATCATTACCAACACCATTATCATATCACCACAACCAACACTACCATGATAAACAACACCAATACCACTATCGGTACCACCACTACCATCATTATACTACCAAAACCACCATCACCCCATTATCACTACCAACATCACATACCACCACCATCATTGTCATCACCACTACCTTAACACTACCACCATCATGACTACCACCAGCATATCACTGCCATCACATCACTACTACCAATACCCCATGATCAGTAACACCAGCACCACCATCATTACCACTATTACATCACCAACAATACTACCATTATCACAATATCACCACTACCAACACCACTCTCATTACTATCACTATCCACTCTTACTTTATCAGCACCATCATCAACATTACCACTTTTACACTGTTAGTAACACCATCGGTACCACCACCAGTGCCACCACTCACCATACCACCAACACCATAAATGTTACCAGCCCTGTTACCATTGTCATCATCATTATATTGTCAACACCACCACCATCATTACCACACTACTATCTCCATGGCTAAGGCCACCATCATTAGCGACATTAACACCACGAATATCACCATCATTGTCACTGTCTCCACCCCATTACTGCTAACAATATCAACAGCAACACCATAATAAATTGCACTTCCCTCACCTCTCACCACTAACAACCACACTATGAACAGTAACACCACCATCTCCACTAACACCAACCCTACTACCAACATCAGCACCACCATCATCAGGACCTGCAAATCCTGCACTAGCATCATCAGGACCTGTAAATCAGATCATCACTACTGACAGTGCTGACCACACACTAGTTACCAACGCTGTTAACACCATCAACAGCATCCATGGCTCAGTCCTTACCACCACAACTGTCCCTTCATAGTCCCATTGACTACCTGTCCGCCTGTGGTTACCACGACACCTGCACTACCAGCAGCATTACCATGGCCTCATCACCAACACTGCCTTCACCTTGTCAGAAACAACAGTTATTCTCGGGAGGACTGACACTAGCCTGACAGCCACTGTCACCAACACTAAACAACAAGCCTTCTTTCAGCACCCATGCCAGTAAACAGATGGCAAATTTGCCATCCCCATCAGCACAACACTGTAGGACCTAGGCATCATATCTTCACCTGCTACACCCCAAGCCCTGGGCCTCTCCTACTTCACTTCATGTTCAAAGACTCTGTTACCTCAAATTCACCCCATCTCTTTCCTCCTTGCAGGAACCTACACATTAGAGGCAGGAGAGCAGACACCCATGTCAACTCTGCTGTCCTCCTGCTCCTTTCGAAGTCCTTCCTTGTGTCCATCCCAGTCCTGCCTTCAGGTAGCCCATGTCAACTCTCTGTTGATATGAACATAGTCAGTGGCTACCCACTGAATCCCACCACCGAATACCTGGCCATTGGGCCCTTATTAAGACTTCTGCTGTCTTAGTGCTAAGTGAGGAATTTCCAGCCACTCCCAGGTGTCCCTCAGGCCTTGCCCTGCAGCCACACCCCTCCCCCACTGCCAAACCTCTTCAAGGTTGCACAAGCCATTCGAGTGTGAGGTAGCCTGGAAGAGTCAAGGCCGTGGGCCTGCTAGGGGGACCTGGGCAAGCATGGACATCTCAGCACAAACTTCCTGCATCCAGCCTGGTCTGTCTGGCCTGGGTCAGAGCTGGCAGATGGGAGAAGTTTGTGGTTGAGGGCCTGGTACATGCAAGTACCCAAGAAGTCCTGCTGTTAGCTTTTGGACACCCTCACCCCAATTCCACCATAGCTTGGTCATCTCCACAGCCAGAGAACTCCCTTCTCTGTACCTAAAAGAGGATGTGGGGTTCCAGCCAAGGGCTGAAGGACTAGCTGATTCTGCCCATGGGCACACTGCTCCCTACCCCCCTACATCCTGAGCCGATTGCTTTGTAGCACTGACTCCAGCTGTTCTCTGTGTCGGGGCCTTTGCACGTGCTGTGTACCCTGAGTCTGGTGCCCTATGCCCTTTTCCCAGGTAAGCTCCAGCTCCACTCCTCCCAGAATGTCCCTCTGGCCCCTGAGGTAACACTGTGTCCTGATGGCTGGATGCTAGACTCTGGGACGCCCTTCTGGCCTGAAATTGTCCTGGCTCCTGTGTCCCAGCACATCACTCATTCATCAGAATAACCCTGTTTCACAGTGGCAGAACCCAAGCTCAGGTCGCAGAGGACCTGCCCAGTAGCCACTTCATGGGAAGGAACAAGACCAGCATGAACCCTGACCCTATCACCAGCTCTCCCTGTTCACGTGCTGGCAGAGTACTCTAAGCCATAGGTTCTACCCTGGCACAGCCTCAGGGGTGGGCAGGATGCAGTGGACACTAGCTCAGCAGCTAGGTGTAAAGCAGAGGCCTGGGAGGCAGACAGGTATGCTGGGAGGGGAGACTGAGGCAGGCTGTACCTGGCAATGTTGTGCCATCTCCACTTGGAAGGCCCTCCCCAGCCACACTGTGTGCGATTATTACAAGCTGTCATGGGGGCAGCTTTTTGTAGAAGAGAGAAGACTAAGGGATGGGAATAGAAGAGGGGACAGGGAGAGGCTGTCAGGTGAGTGACAAAGGAGACAATGAGTCAGAGTGGCAGCAGAGGGACAGAAGCATTGGCTATTACTGGCAGCAGCAGTGTGCAGGTGCCCCAGAGGCAGCTGATGACACCTCTCTGCACTGGAGACAAACACCATCCCTCTCCCTACAGCAGCCTGGAGCTGGGAGCTCCAGTGAAGACAGCCACACCTGGGTTTGCACAGTGGGCTGGGAAGAGCCTTGCAAAGACCCTAGAGCTGAGGCTGTGGGACCTCACGACCCCCACCCTAGGGAGTAGGCTCCTCTGTGTGTCCTGCTGCCTGACTAAGTTGCACAGGGATCTTTACCCACAGCAGGGAATGGCGCTCACCAGGGCCTGAAATCTACTGTATGGTCAAGTGGGCAATACATGGGGTACTCAGGGGCAAGCCTTTGCCATCGTGGTTATGAATTCAGGGGACAAGTGAGGGAATGAAAGGGTGAGCTCCCAGTCCCCAGAGGATGAAAGATGGGCAGGCTCCACACTTCCCCTGGGTATAAATGGGGAGCACCTGCAGGGACTTGCTGCACACAGGGAGGAGGGAGACCAGTAGTATGGGGAAGGAGGTCTGTGGAGGAGGGGCATCGGGCAGGGGACAGAGGAACCCTGAGTTCTACAGGGTCCCGGGGTGCCCTGATGAGGCCCGAGGTAGAAGGAAGGCACCACTGCCAGCCAAGCCGAAGAGCTGGGTCTTTTCCCAGCTTCGTGGTCTCACAAGGAGGCTCCCTGCTGGGGCTTCCAGCTAGACCAGGGCAGTGAATCTCATGGCCCCAGAAGCCTGTTCCTGGGCATGACCACAGGACTACATCAAGTAGAGGGAGTTCCAGAGGGGACACAGGAGGGGCTGGAGCTGGGGTGGGTCTAGCATAGGGTCATCTTGTCCTGGGACCTCCTTTTGTTCCCTAGACCCCCTCTGATCCCTACGGTGTACATCCCAGGTTAGCAAAGCTGCTTCTATGCTGGGACTGACCCCACTCCCCATTCCAGGCCGCTGCCCCCATCAGGAACCAGCTGGCATGGGAGAAATAGGGCTGGGAACCGGCCGCTAACAGCCACCTGGGGATCCTGCCAAGTCCAGCTTCCGCTTGCCTCCCTCCCTGCCCTCTCCAAGGAAACCAGGGAGGGCAGGAGGGGCCAGGCTCTTAAAGGGACCAGGACACTCACTCGGCAGACAGGTCTCCCAGGACATCTGGGAGAATCAAACCAACTAAGTTGAACTTCAGGTGGACCTGGACTTGCCGTGAGCACTGAGGCCTCAGTTTTCCCACTTTTATTACTTTGGTGAATAAAGGACAAACAGGCAGAGGAGTCTGTGACAATGAAACAGCAGACCTAGGGACATCTGGCTCAGCTGCTCTGCTGGTCAAGCGAAGCCCATGTCAGGCACTGATGGTCCTGGGACCCCACAAGCTGGCAAGCCACTTGACTCAGTTGAGAGGAACCAATGGCAGGACTTCTCAGAGCCTTTATAGTCATGGACCCAGAGGCTAGGGATCGTGGCCTTACCAGAGGCCTTGCAATGACCCTGGATGTATCCTGACCTATCACTGTCCCCACATTGGGGACAGTTCAGCCACTTCCTGGAAGTAAAAAGGATGGTCTTTGAGGACTTGCCAGCTCTGGCTTTTATATTCTGCATAACTCTGGACTTTTTAAAAAACTGCAAAATATTTGCAGGTATCCTGTGAGAAGGGAGCTGTCCGTTCAGAACTGCTGAGTTGTGTTCCGTATGTAGCCAGTCCATTTCCTCTACCACCACCAGCCTGTGTGTCCGCCCAGCACCTAGCACTTCTCTATCTACAGCAGACTGATTACAGCACCCTGAGTTCATGTACACACACTTCTAGAACCTGCAAGGATCTTTTATGGAAAGATCTCTGCAGTGGAATCAAGTTAAGGATCTCAAGATAAAATCCCATTGAAGTTAGAGTGGGCCACAGTCACAGAACAGGGCGAGCCACAGAGAGGGACCTGAGGATGCCTGCCCAGGGCACTGGAAGCTGAGAGAGCTGAGGAGTCCTCCCTCAACCGACAGGAAGTGCAGTACTGCTAGGGCTTCTGCAGGCACAGCTGTGGTCTCTGAACTGAGAGAGCAGAGGGTGAGCATTTGAAGCCCGAAGCTGCCCAGTTGTGGTGACTGGCATGATCCGTCAGGGCAGTGCTGAATACTGATTCTCTATCCTACCACATATTGCCACCATTTTCCTCTCTGATCCCTCACTGTGACCGCATCTGACCATGTACTCAGAAGCTGCCTCCCTATCCAGTCATCGTTCACCAGCTGTTAATCAACTCCATTGTCTCCCCACCCTCACCTCACTCTTGCACTTGCCCATTACCAACTGTGCCCAGCAGGGGGCAGTAACTCACCCTCCAGTTACTGCTATGCACACTGCTCAGCCAGCACCAACTCGGGGCAGAGGTGTGATTCTACATGTCTGCTGCTGCCTTTCCACTCAGACACATGAGGTAGAGAGGCTGTAGCGGTGCATGGGTGGGGTTTCTTCTCATATGGGCCCTGGGAACTCTGCAAAGCTCCCCTTTACTTCCTTACCCCATGCCAAGACCCCACCCCACAACGTGCTGCCACTGCCAGGCTAAGCTATGGGGGACCACAGACCTTGAGCCGTGCTATTCAGCCAGAGATATTTAGGACTGATAAATGGAATTTGGTTATATAACACGGACTGAAGGGCTGGGGGCCCCAGGAACTTTGGGACCCGTGCTTGCAGAACATGGCAGATGCCTGGAGGTGGGTGCTGAGCCAAATGTGCGGCTGTGTGTGAATTACTGGGGGTGAGATAAGTAAAAGGATCAGCCAGTGGGCAAAGACTCTGGCTCCCTCTTTCCAGGGGAGATGTGTCACAATTTCAACTGTTGCATTCAATGAAGAGGAGGTGATTCTACAAACACATGACACATGGGATGCGTGTGAGCATGAACAAGGACTTTTAGCTTCAGTATGAAGGAGGTCTCAGACTGTAACCAGGACCAGGACTCAGCTTGTGACCAAGGTCAGAGCTTAAATGTGTGCTGAGACAGGGACACAGCGTGTGACCAAGTGAAAGCTCAGGATCTGAACTCAGCACATGTCCAGGGTAAAACGCTGGACTGTGTTCAGGAGCTGGGCTTTCTCTGTGCCTACAATAAGGGTTCAACCACGTGTCACGATTGTGGCTCTAAGAGGTCACCTTGTCAGCCGACGACAGATGGCTGTCCTGTCCTCCTCACTCCTGGAAGACCTCACTCCCTCATCAGAACCTCTCCTTGGACCTCTGGTGCTCCCCCATCTGAACACAGACATCTGTGCCAGCCCACACCTAATCCAGGCATGTTGTGGAGCAGACCCAGTGACCCTGGTCTTTTACTCAGGTAAACCACGAAGCACCAGCAGTGGGAAGACACCATCCAACATCACAAAGAGGAAGCCAGGCTGAGATCAACAGCTCCCCACTACCCTTTTGACCTGGAGGCACCTTAGGCACCACAAAGCTTCAGTGGACCAGACCTCATCTCTGAAGGCTGGGGCCAAGTATGTCTCAGGTGGCAACTGGGTCTTCGAGCAGCCCATGGTTGTGAGAGGAAGAGCAGGCGGAGTTCACACTGATACCTCGCATCCAAGTTCTCAACCATGGTCTTCCTGCTGGCCTGTTGCTCCCTAAAGTAGGCCTACCCCAGCCCCAGAGTCTGCTCTACCTCACCAGCATGCGTTTCTGGGCCAGCTTGGTCCCGGGCAGTGCCCCTACCAGCTGAGAATAACCAGAAACGTTAGCCTGGCCACTGATAAAGTGCAGGCCTCCCAGGGCACCAGCAGGGCCAGCTAGGCAACCAGGTGGCTGCCTTGGCTGCTGATGCAATCAGTGAACAATGCCGAGTGTCTCTGCATGGGGCAGACAGGTTCAACCCATTTCCACAGCAATACTTCAAATGCCTGGAAATGCAGAACCCTAAGATGTCCCAACCTGGCCACAGGGGACAGCCTAGTGAATGGAAGTATAGGGACATTATTTTTTCCATTCTTCTCAGCATAAAGAGAAGCACCGTCTAAGCATGAAGAGCTTATGACGCTCGCACAACCAGAAAAAACCATCAACAACAAGAGAAAGCAAGGAGCTGGCTTCCCAGCCCAGCCGACACACCCACGGCAGGATGTGGGAGCAGCCCCATCACAGGCTGGTCCTGGCCCCATCACACAGAACTTGCAGCTCCCCTGACCCGTGCTCACAGCCCCTCAACCACCCAGACCCTTGACTCCACTTCCCAGCACACGCCAGACTAGACATGTCCTACTGGAACCAAGGCTCGGTCTCTGTTGACCGTCCTTGCTGGGGACAGAGGAAACTGAGGGCCAGGACACTGTTGGCCAGGCCTTCGCCAGTAGGCAGCAGTCTCTGGAGGATGAACCGTGAGTGGGCAACTGCCCCATCCGCCTGAAGCACCCTCTGCTCAGTGCCTCCTGCCAACTGTGATGCCAGCCTCTTCACCCCATAGCCTCCAGCTTCCATGAGGCTCCAGCTACTCCTTTCCCAATCCTCTCACCAGGCCACGTCATCTATTGGCCTGAAAGGGCTGCCACTCCATAGCCCTCAGTGCCACAGACTGCTATACCTGCTGCCAGTGCCTGAACGACACTGAGCATACACATGCTGCCTAGGCAGAAGTGTAGGGGACCAAGGTGAAGGGAAGGGGGTGGGCAGTGGCCTCATTACCACACTTGCCCAAAGCCCACAGGCACTGGCCTGTCAGAAGCTGATGCGAGCCCTGTCTGCCTGGCCCCGAAGCTCCAACACTCCCCACCTCTGGTGTGCTCCTCCAGGCCTTGCCCCCCTTCCTTCAGACATAGTGGTCTCCACCACTCCTTCTCGCCTGTGATGGCACGTCCCATCCCACAGCTCCAGGAAGGGGACAAGTGTCTGACCTGTTCTTGCTTGCGCCTAACGGGCATGTGACAGGGAGCCAAGCACAGGGCAGTGGGGCTGATGCTGTCCCTTGAGGAGCTCTGAGCTCCAGCCCACCTGAATATGCAGTCTCAGGTTACTCTTACCCTGTTTCCATCAGCTTGGTGACAGTGTGGCCTGTCTGCCTGGCGCCAGACACCAAGACAGGCTGCTCTGGGGCAGGGCCAGGAGGGCACTCCCACCCTTCCCACAAGCTGTGCAGAGCCATGGGAGGGGGCCTGGGCAGAAGGTGGCACAGGATGTGCCAGTATAGAGAGGGCAGGAGAGGCAGCCCCCACCTTAAAGCATGCCCCTCCCGTGGGCTATCCCCCGACTACCCCGCAGCCTACAGCCACTGAGCCCGGGGGAACTTACACATCTGTCTCATCCCACAGGATGCAGGTCTGGTTGGTGGTGCCCTGGGAGAGAAGGGGGGAGTCAGGGCCACCTGCCCCCCCATCCACGGGTCACTGCCCGACCACCCACAGGGTCACTAAGCCCTGCCCATGTGGCCTCCCTTGCGGAGAAATTGCTTGGGGAAGGTGGGGCCCAGACAAAGAAGGGCTGGGCATGGCCATCTGGGTGGCTCAAACCCTAGAGCCCACTGAGTCTCAGCAGCAACTGTCTGCTTTTATGCCCAGAGGATCACAGACTGGGCCATGTGGCTAGAGCCCAGCTCTGCCCGGTAACAGAAGACCTTCACCTGAGAATCAGTGTGTGGGGGTCCCCACAAACACCCATCCTGCTTATGTCTCTGGCCCACAGGCACATTCAGGAGTGTTCCAGGTCACTGTCCCTACCGGGCTGCTACACCAGCGCGATTGAGGCTACTCAGAGCAGTAGGACACTCCAAGCTTTTATGGGGCCAAGTTAATCTTCATGAGACTATTACCATGAAGTTAGGTAATAACTTGACCATGAGTTACCCATGAGATAAGGGAAGGAACCAAGACACACAAAGGTTGAGAAATTCCTCCAAGGTCACACAGCTAGGAAGGACAGGGCTAAGTTATTCTTACGGCTTCCTGCAGCCCTGGCCTGGGATTTGTGGCCTGACACTTCCCTGACCCAAGAGACATCTCCCTTGGGACTTCTGGCTGAGATAATTTTGAGGCCAGGACTAATAGGACTAGGGGAGTTTTGACCACCAATGCTCTGGACGAGGACTGACCCCCTTCCTTGTGGTCAATTACCACCCTGGGTCCAACCAGGTGTCCCTACACACTTGACCTCAAAGTCTTAACAGTCTGGGCTCACAGCAGCAGGGCCTGAAGTTGGAATACTTGTCCCAGGGTGTTCTGGGAGGATGCTCGTGGCACTAAAATCCCAGCGAATCTGTAGGCCTGCACTTGGCAGTCTGTTTGGGTTCTACCAGAGGAACCCTACTTTCTAGGCTCACTGATACCTTGGGCAAAGAGGGAGGGAGGGGCCCAGGAGGTGGACGAAGGCTGCACGCGTGGTCGGACAGAAGCTATCACTGCCTGCAAAGTCGTGCACCTGGAACACTCACATTGTACATGTGGGCAAACTCGATCTCCAAGGGTGTGAGCAGGGAACGGGGTGGGGGCTTCACAGTCACAGAGATGACTTTGGAGTTCAGTACAGTTGTGTTCCTGGCAAGACAGATTGGTAATAATGTCATGGACCCAGCCTATGTCTCTGGCCTGCCAAGCCCACTGCCTTCACAGAGCCCACCCTGCACCTCCTCACCCTGGGCTGCCACTTGCTCCCACTAGGGGTCCAAACCACCCTGCTTGCCCACACTACCTACCTCTGCAGAGCCAAGAAGCTGCCCAGATTTCGATAGAGCACGGTGCCTACCACGAACACAGATGAGTCATCTGCCTCTGGAAGGGAGCCCTAGGTCACCAACCTGACCTTTGGCCAAGCCAGCCCCAAGTTTCCGCCCCCACCCACAAATACACATCCGGGGCCTTCAGGAGCTGGGGGAGGGGAGGGCTGCAGTGACCCTCGAGGGCTAGGCCTGTGCCAGGACTGGCTGGTCCTGGAAACTGGAGGCCTGGTCACCATGATTCAAAAGCTCCTGCCTTTCCCACGGTAAGCTGGTCTAGCTGTCCACTTGGCTCAGCCCACCAGGTCCAAGGAGAGTAGGGAGGGCTTCCTGGAGAGTGCTAGCTGGGGATCACAGAGCAGCAGGGACACTGCCCTACCTCCTGACACTTTGACTGGACCCCAGGGGAGCCTCCCAGGGTACCAGACTCTGTGCCCACATCTCCTGCTTCCTGAGCCTCACCTGCTAGGCCTGTGGAGAAGACACTCTTGGATACTGTGACCCTGTCTTCTGGCACCTTAGCCCAGTCACCCGTGGCTCGCCAGCCCTTCATAGGGAAGCTGATGTCAGTGGCACTGCTGGCAGGAAGCTTATGGATGCTAAGGACTGTGACAGGAGAGACAAGAGACAGTCACATCAGGAGCCTCTGCCAGGGTTGCAGGGAGGTGCAGAAGTGCCTGTGGATGTGGACTGAGGACTGCTGCCAGGGATGACTTCCCACTCTCCCAAAGCCCTTGCTGCTCAGGCTGAGACCCCAACTCCCACAACCTGGGTAGGCAAGTCCCAGAGCCCGCGGGTCACAGATGGGGACTGTGAGGGGAAGCAGCATGGCCATGTCCCTGAGGGCGGGCCTAGCTTACACTTCATAACATCCAAAAAGGTCCTACCCAACCTTGCAGGATCCGGACTGACTCATATCCATGTCCCAGAAAAAGTCAAAGCTGAGTTAGGGGTCTGTTTTGTGGCAATAAAGGGCTCCACAGGGAGCCATGGCTACCTGGCCATCCTCCCTTCCAGGGACTAAGACCAGGTGCCCTCAGAGCTGTGGCTACTCTAACATCCCCTCACTGTAGCTCGGAATGGGGTTGATCCAGCAGAAATGGCGGCACCTTGTAGGGTTGGGGACAACTGGGCTTCCTGCCTGTGGGAAGCAGTCCAGATAAAGGTAGGCTCTATGCTCAGGTTCCCCAATGGAGGGGCAGCAGCGTGGGAAGGAACTGGGGACAGAAGAGCAATTGTGGGGGAGAGTATGGCTGGGAGAGAAGTCCCTGGTGCTGGGCCCTGTGCCAGTGGAACCTGTCCCTGAGGCCTGGCTAAGCCCATGCAGGCAGAGCCCTGCTCCCTCCTCTAAGACACAGCCTCTCAAGTCTGGGCTCATGGACTCAACCACATGGGCCATGTGCTGGGCCCTGCCCACCTCTCCTGTGCACAGGAGCTGTTGGAGGAGCCTCTGATAGTTCCTGCAGAACACTGGTCCTCTACAGGCCACTCCTTCCTTGCTATGCCCTGCCTGCATGATGCCCTCTCTGCTGTCTTGGGCCTGCTTTGGCTCTGTGGCTACTGTGCCGCTGTCTCCATGGACCTGGTCCCCTCGGTGGACTAGGATGTCTTCTCTACAAGAGGCCCTGAGACAGGCTGGTCTTCTCTGAATGCTAGCACTCAACATAGTGAAGCCTTACTGCTGAGTGTGTGGCCGTGACTGGTCAAGTTCACGTGCCTGGCCCACCTTGGTCCTGAGGGGCAGGAGTGGGCACACACCCCTTCTGAAGTATAAACTGAGGGGAAGGCAGAAGGAACCGTGGAAGGTGATGACATTTCCACACAAGGCGGGGGGTGGGGGAAGCCTTCCCTTTGACAGTGACCCTGGTGAAGACCTGGACGATGAGTGTTCTGGGAGAAGTACATTTCAGGTCAGAGAGAACTGGTGTCCCAAGGAGGGAAAAGGAAGAGTGGGGAGTGAGGGCAGAGTCCAAGAAGAAGGGACTGTTCTGCTGCAGCAGGGGAGTGCTCAGGGTACTGAGAATGATCCTTTAAAAGATGGTTTGGTCCTAGCAGTGGACAGCAGGGAGACACACAGGCAGAAAGAAGGTGAATTCAAGTTTCTGGAAGGAGCCCCAACGCCAGTGTGTGTGCAAAGCCATTTGGACACCCCAGGGAACAGAAGATGGTGGGTCTGGACACAGTGAGTGTTGGGCAGGAGTTTCAGGCCTAGGAGAGGAGAAGCCCAAGGAGCATGGAGCTCCTTCCTTGGGGTGTGGGTAGAAGTGAGACCAGCTAGGGATGAGAGGTAGTCTAGCTTTTGAGGGGACAGGGCACTCTTGCCTCCCAGTGAGAGGAGAGGGACAGCAGGGGTGGCCAGCAGTCAGGAGTCACACGATGCCTGTGTGGAGCTGGGGAACACTGAGGACTGACCACAGGCTTGTGGACGGTAACATCACATGCTGGTAACCCGGACACAAAGCAAAGGCCGATGCCTGATTGGGTGGCCTTTGTGAGTACAGGACAGAAGGGGAATGGGAGGTAAAGGACCATAAACGTGGACAATAGAAGGTGATGTAGACAACGCACAGGGGAGGGACCTGGCACAATGGGATCATCTTAAGCACCAGAGCAGGCTGGTATGAGGCCAGGGGGTTCTGTCTTATGCTTGGGGCTTCCAGGTCTCAGGGACTGATAGGCCTCGAGCAGAGAAGCAGCACCTGTGAGTGAGCGGTGGGCTGGGGCAAGCCTGGGCAGGGGACACACCCACATGCTGGGGTGTGCACAAGTGGTTTGGGAGAAGGCCCAGGTGATGGCAGGCAGGACAGAACCCTGTGAGAACAGGTGTTACAGGTTCCGGCGGGAGCTGAGGGGCTGCAGATGCTATTCTGACCCAGAAGGGAGTGGGGCAGGAATAGGACTGCAGCCCAGGTGACGTTCCAGTGAGGGGACACTACGGGACTGTGGCCAGGGAAATCAAGGTACTCAGGGGACAGAGGTGCCAGTGCAAGGGATCCATTTGTACAGTCCCCCCCATAAACAGGGTGCTGATGAGAAACATCCTGCAGGACTCAGAGAGACCTGGATGAGGGACAGTAGGGGCATCTGAGCCCCTGGATACCAGGCTGGGGGTGGGGTGACCTCCAAGGGACATGGTGGAGGGTGGAAACCAGGAAAAGACCTCAGGGCCCTAGGCCAGCCTGCCCCCTACAGACTATAGAAGTCAGAGTCCTTGGGGACAAAGGGTGGCCAGGGCCACAGGGGAGTCTGCTACTGATGCACGGGAGTCCCTGATGGCTTATTCCATGGGAAGGACAGATCTGGAAGGGGGAAGAGGGACCAGGGTGTTTGTGGGGTGAGGTTAACAGAGTACAAGAGTTGCCAAGGCAGATTATGGAGAACGCAGGGTGGAAGAAGGGTTGCATGGGATGTGCCAGAGCACGTGGAGGGTGTGGGGTGCGCTGGTGAACAGGGTGGCAGACCATGAAGGTGGATGGAGGAGCCCAGGGTCCCCTGGTGACAGTGGGTGGCTGCCCTGAGTGGCCATCAGCTCAGGGTTGGCCCCCAGAGGCAGGTCGGGGTCCCTGCAGGGTTGTGAGTCTTGCTGGGCTGACACTGAGGTGCTGGGCCAGGAAGACTGAGCCCCTTCCTGGGCTCATCCCTGGGGGGGCATCTGTACCTCTGCCAGGAAAAAGGGGACTCAGAAAGGGAAAGGAACCCTCAGCAGGCTGGTCCTATGCAAAGCACACCAACCCTGCTGGCCAGGGCCCTCGAGACAGCACCTAGCTTGGTGGCTCCTTAGAAATGAGGGCTGGGCCTGCTAGACTCGAGGTACTGCAGCTGACAGAGCCCTTAAAAGCTAAGCTGACAGCTTAGCTTATAAAGTGTGGGGACATTTGTCTGGTCCAGGATAGTGCTTTTTGCTACCCTATGAGGGACAGTTAACGCCTGTGCTCATGAAGTCTGCGCAGTCTCAGTCACGTCCCTAGAAAGCAAGTCCTCACACTAGGAAGGGGCAAGTTTCCCTCCTTGGTGCTGTTTGCATTCTAGCTGGGATCAGCACCTACTCCATGCTTCTTCCATGAGGGAGGCTTAGGAAAACTGGCCTATGAGAGGAATTTGAGGGGACCATGGCGATGAGCATGAAATAGACCTGCAGCAGACACTGGTGAGGATAGCACCATACCCCTCCGCATCCCCATAGGGCAACACAGCTATTGTCCCACTTCACAAACAAGGGAGCCGAGGCTCAGCCAATGTCCCCAGCTGAGGAAGTCCAGGCAGAACCCTGCTGAGGGCCTTCTAGGACTGGAGAGCAGAGGCTGCTGGCTGCACAGGGTGCTGAAGTGATAGGGCAGTGAACTCGGGACTCCAGGGGTGCAAGTGAATAGGTGGCTCAGGCTGGCGCCTCCAACACAGGTCTTCGCGCCCTTTCCAGGTCTGATCCTTTTCCAGAGCTCCCACCACGGATGGAGACAACAGAAACCTAGAGCTGAACTTAGACACCAACCCAAGAGGGCCCACAAAAGGGGTCCGGTCACTGCCCCTTGTACAGAAGGGGAAAATGAGACAGGGGCCCTATCAAGGGGTGTAGGGCAGGCAGAGGCCAGTGGGAGAGGAGGCCTTATCAAGGGCTTACCTAGGTTGTCTGTCACCTGGTATGCGTCCCTCAGGTCCTTCATGCGGAAGCCAATGACATCCACAAAATCCTCCACCAGCCGGAAGAGCTCCTTGGCATTAGGGCCCATCTTGGGGGAGGGAAAGAAGCCTAGAGTTGGGGTAGTGCCCACACACTAGCTAGAGACCCAGATTTCTGCCCCCAAAAGAAGCAGGGTCGATGACCTCTGTGGGCCACCTCCAGCATGAGTGGGTTACAAAGCGGGAGCGGGGGGGGGGGGCCTATGCCTGGGCCCCGTAGGTGCTGAGACAAGGGGGTAGGGAATCATCAGTGACCTCCAGGGCTGCATGTCCTGTACGGCCCTGGGGACAGCAGTGACAGGCTCCAAGTCAGCCTGGAAGGGAGGGAGGCTGATCCTCTGAACACGCACTGTCATGTCGTTTCTCAGTCCCCTCACTCAGCCCCGGGGCCAAGCTACTGTCCTCCCACAGGGGGGCAATGGAGGCTCACAAGGTTAAGTGGTTTCCTCAAGGTCACCCAACTGGCAAGAGGCTATGGTGGGATTCAGACACAGAGCCACCCAGCATGGCCACCAAGGTCCCCTCCCCAGGTTGGCCTGGGACTCAGGGGTGCGCAGGAATGCCTGTGCCCATCCTGACAGCCAGTTAGTCACAAGGGCTCCACACTCCTGTCTGTACCAGCTGGGCCTCTTCCCATTTCTCCCGGTTCTCCTCTGCCAGCAGGTTGCTGATGATTTGGACAAAGTTCTGGAAATAAGAAAAACCAGTGAAGGCAAACATGACACCAGTGTGTGATTAGGACCATGGCTCAACCTACAGCTAGGCCCACGACTCACTGCATGAGCAGGATCATGGCTCAGCCTCTGACAACAATCAAGGATCACGCATAAACAGGTAAATGAATGCATAAATGGGTCAGTGAATGACCATGCATGGTCAGGGTTCAGCCTGAGGCTGACCAAGGGTGGTACTGCATCTCTGACTAGGAGGGGCCCCAAGCACTCTCCGAGGCACAGCTGCACTTCAGGGAGCCCACCTGCACATCCCCTGGGGTGGGGCTGTAGTAGGCCCTCCGGAAGATCTCAGTCATGTTCCTCAGGACGTCAATGGTGGAAAGCAGATCCCCACTGTAGCTCGTCCCGTCTTGAGAGATCTCCACCAGCGTCTGGATGACCTCTGAGACTCCCTCCCCCGGAAGTCCACGCTGAGCCTTGGCCAGGTGCTCCCGGGTCTGGGGAGGATGGAAAGGGCTAGATGGGTCAGCTTGCAGGGTCTTCCAAGCAGGACCTAGGGCCCTCCCCCAGCCGGAGGACCCTCTGTGGCATCCCCCTCCTCAAGTCCATAGAGTAGGTGTGGCATGGGGAGGGGCCACCCTCACCATCATCTGGATGTTTCGGTAGTCAATGGAGACGCAGCGGATGTAGGTAGGGGGCTCCCAGTAGGCGATGCCCTCCTCGTCCAGCTCACAGCGCCGCAGGATGAGGCCTGGGGAGACCTCCCACGTCTCAGATGGACGCTCACTGCCAGGCACAGGAGTCCCCACACAGCTCCCACAGGAGCCACCCTGCCTAGGCCCTCTGGCCTCGCTCCTGGAGACTGTACATTCCTGAGACATGCTGACACCTGCTCCAGGCGCGGGGGACCCAGCAGGCACCAGGCCTTTGGCGATCCCAGTGCTTAGAGTGGAATCTTTGGCCAAGTGGGTGGGGCTAGGGTTTGGCCCGGGCCCTAGGGACACCTATCCTGGCACCCTGCTGTGCCCAGAGGGTTTCAGGGAGTCACCAGCTGGGGACACAGGTGTCAACAAGGGCCCATTCTGATAGAAAGCACTCCCAGGATACTCTAGAGGGGCAAGGGCAACTCAGTGCACGTGCAGGTGATAGCCACATAGAACTGTCATGGTCCTGTCACCCAACAGGAACATGGAGTGGCTTGATGCAGAATCTCTGAACCACTGGTTTAGGTAGGGACACAGGGGGGGTGGAGATGCCTACACATGGCACACCTGTGTTTACTTTCTTCGTTCTGTGGATTTACGATATGCCAGCACTAACGTATGATGAAAAGGAAGGTAGGAGCACTAAGCATGGCTGACAGTACCCAGCACCCACTGTTGTCCTTATCTACCATGAGTACCCCAACCAACCCAACAACAGCGCAAGCAGCAGATCTCCTAAGGCCTTCATTTTACTAATGGGAAATACGAGGCTCAGAGAGGGTAAGTCACTCCCAGAAAGTCACACAGCACAGGACAAAGCCAGTGTTTAAAACCTCCCCGGCTGCTGCCTCTCAGGTACTGAGGACACCTTCCCTCCTCCAAACAAGGGCAGCGGAAAAGACCCACACCGCGCTGCAGCCACGCTGCCTCCCGTGGCCCACTTTGCTCTTCCACCCCCGGCACCTCTCCATCACCCCTGGGGCTGGTGTGAAGATCACACCACTGGCATTTATAGGGAACTTCTCCCCTGCCAACCCTGCAAGCCCACACAAAGTATGTTGCTTACACTGTGCCTCAGTTTCCCAAGTGGCAGCAATGGGGGTGTTTAGGCCCCAGATCTCAAAGGGTGCCCGCAGGGATTTCTCTATGAAGACAGGACAGGAACCCTGCACGCTACCTGCTACCTGGCCCTCACCTGTGGCATTGCGGGGACAGCGGACTGCGGCCACCTCTCCAGCTGGTGTCTCTTTCCACACCACGGCCCCAAAGTTATCCTCGTCGCAGATCTCATGGGGTTCTACCACAGGACCAGAGACAAGTGCAAGAGTTTGGGGAAGGGCTGGGAGCGGCAGTAGGACACTCACCGTCCCACCTAAGCCAGAGTCACCGGCTGCTCCTGGGTTCTCCCTGGGCCAGGCACAGCATGGTAAGGGTCTCACCGGGACAGCGCTGGGTGCCGCACTGTCGGTACTCCTCCTGTGGGCCCTGGCAGGCTGCTCCCCCGAAGAAGGGTCCCTTGCAGACACGCTCTCGGCGCTGGGTGCCACCCCCACACGTCACGCTGCAGCTGCCCCACGCTGTCCAGCCCTGCCATTTGCCATCCACTGCAGGGGGCAGTCACACAGAGGAAGAGGTTGATGGGGATGGAAGAGGAGCAGCAGGAGCACAGAAACACTAGACCACCGGGACAGTGAAACACAGGGACCCACAGGATCCAAGGATGTGGAGAAAGGGACCACGGGATGTAAGGGTGTGAGCTATCAGAGGAAAAAACTGAGACCAAGGAGGAGGAACCTGAGGTCAGCTTGACAGAATAAAACAAGCCCTTACACGAAGCCATCCCCTGACCCCCAACAGGCACCCTACTCCCCAACTCCGCTTGGCCCAATCCGGGACCCCAGGCCACATGCAGGGGTACAGCCCAAGAGGGGCCTCCCTGACCTGGGCACTGCTGCAGGTAACAGTCTCGCGTCTCCACCCAGTGGCCCTGGCACTCAGCACCCCCATATGAGGGCCCGTTGCACTCCCTCGTGCGCTGCTGCCGGCCCTGGGCACAGCTGGCTGAACAGGCGCTCCAGCTCGACCACTCATTCCAGTTTCCGTCCACTGCCCGGCCCGGAGGAAGAAAGGGAACAGGAAGCTAGTGTGAACACCCAGCACTCTACAGCCACCTGTGGTGCTGTGTGACACCCCCACGGCCGCCACCCCACACCCCACCTGGGGCACGGGTGAGAATACCAGTCAGTCTCTCAGTCTCCCAGCGGGGTCCTTCCTGAGGATCCAACCTCAGCACCCCGCAGCGGCCTGGGGTAGGCAGAGCTGGGCCACTCCCCCAGCCGTTCCCTCTCACCTACCAGGGCACAAGGCGATGTTGCAGAACTTAGTTTGCTTCTCTGGACCTTCGCAGGGGTTGCCTCCGAACTGGGGGGGCCTGCAGGTGCGCGTGCGGTCCCGGAAGCCGCGGCCACAGGTGCTGGAGCAGAGGCTCCAAGGCGACCACTCATCCCAAGCGCCATGCACTGAGAGGGGAGGACCGAAAGCTGCTGCTGCTCTCCGCTTCCAGCTGGGGCCCCGCCCCGGCCCGGCCCTCCCCTCGGACCCTGCCCACCTGGGCACACCGCTGAGTTATTGCATAGCCTCTGCTCCCGCAGTGGCCCACTGCACTGCGTGCTGTAGGACGATGACACGCAGAAGCGCGTGCGTGTCTGCCAGCCCTCGCCGCATGTGCTGGAGCACACGCTCCAGGGTGACCACTCCTCGGCCGCTGGGTCACCTGTGGGCAGAGATCTGTGCTTCACGACGTGGCTGTGTTCAAGGCCGACTGCACGAGACCCTCTGGGAGGTGCCACATTATGGGGCGGCAGGTAACAGGCTGGAGCTCCGGCTGGTCTCCAGCTGGAGGTTGTGTGGTACCTTACTGGTCAGGCCCAGGCCACTTCTGGTCCCCGAGATTTGGTCCCGATTGTAGTGCCCCCTTCAGTGCCCCTAAAGCCAGTCTGTCTGCCTGGAGACTAGAGCCAGGTACTGTACCGAAGAGGTTAGCCTCATTATGGCAAGTTATTAAAGCTATTACTTATAATTAGCAGCAATTACTAATTTAAGAGTATTTACCCACAGACCTAGTCCAGGAAAGCAGCCCTCCCCCGCTCAGCATCTGAGTCTGTGCCACACCAGCCCTGCCCACACCACGGCTCACCAGTCTGAGGGGATGGAAACCCGAACTGCTGCAGGTCGTCCCCAAGCTCCTCGCGACGCCGGGCATCTGTGGACCGCAGGGACTGGCTCCGGGAGCTGGCGCGCCCAGCAGCTGCAGGATGGGTTCAGGTCAGCGTCCTGCAGGGGCCTCCTCTGTACTTGGCTACCACTGGACAGCCAGGAAAACAGGCCCAGAGCACCAGGCCTGGCCTGGGGCCCTTCCTGTGGGTCCTGTCTTTTCTGCCCAGCAGCCTCTCCCTCTCAGCCTCCAGGGCTAGTAGACTGGTCATCACAGGCAGACAGCTCCTCTGTCCCTGCCCCTGCTGGGTACCCCAGGGGCCTCCCTAGGCTCCTGAGATGAGCTGTCTCTCCAGGAGAGTTCATCAAGGAAAAAAAGAATCCAAGAATGACAGTCTCATTAGAACCTGATTTAACTTTATGGAGGCAGCTAAAAAATGCATGAGGTCATTAAAGAGCCTTATTAGAGAAATACATTCTAGAGGCCTTGTCCAGCTGCGCTGGCCTGGCCAGGGCATGCTAGGTGAGGGAAGAAGGTGCATGTCCAGCACTGGCCTCTGCATCACCGAGAATCCCAACCACAGCTGAAAAGGAAACTTCACCTATCCCACTCCTAGCTTCAAGTACCACAGCCCCTCCGGGGCCCTCACCGTGCTCCATTGGGCCCAGTAAGGACCAGACTTGGTCCCACCCTTGGCTGAGCTCCACCTGTGCCCCCAACCTGGGCACTGCTCCTCAGAGCCCAGGCACCCTCTTCCCATCCTGTCCTCCCGCACGGCCCTTCCCCCACGTTACCCCCCCCATCGGGTCCCCCTTGCACACTCACGGCCGCAGGCCTTTCGGTTGCACAGGCGACCCTCCTCCAGCACCCCCTCACAGCCACCGCCTTCAGTGCCCTTGGAGGGCAGGCAAGTGCGAGTCCTTATCTGCAGGCCTCCTCCACAGTCTCGCGTACACTCGCTCCACAGGGACCACAGCTTCCAGCCTCCTGAGGGGCACCAGAGGGTGAGGTTGGTCAGAAGGAGGGGCTGGATGAAAGCAGGTTGTAGCCAACAGTGTCAGGACCCGGTGCCACTCAGCTCTCAGGCATCCTCTGGAGGGCACAGGTCCCCCTGAGATGGGAGTCCCCAGGGTGAGGTGGGCAAGCTCGGCGAATCAATAAAGACCACCTCTTTTCCATTCTAAGATCCTTGTGACCAAGCAAGAGCAGAGCAGCTTTCTAACTACGGCTTTGGCTCCCAAGGCCCTGACACCCCTCTTCCAGGCTCATCTCTGCCTATGTCCTCATCTGCACAGTGGGGGACAGATGGCTTTATATATTCCAGTCTCCAGATGTTCCTGTGAGCCCTACCCCTCACCTCACAGGTCCACTAGGTCTCATAGCTGGTGGCCAAGCCTGGTAGAACCTCCCTTAGGCCCAGCAAGAGAGCTGACTGCCTCCCAAGGCAGCCCGGGACAAGAGGCCACCAGGGCCCTGCCAGCTGGCCCCCTTGCACCCTCTCATGCATCTTCCTCATCTTGGCCTCATAGGGGCCAGTGTGGCCCCAGCAGCCCAGACCTTCTGCCCCTGAGGGTCTGAGTCCCTTCAGGTGGCCTCTAAGAATACAAGTCAGTCTGAAGTGCCCTTGACCGGGGCACTAGCAGGGAGGCTGTGCCCATCCGTCAATCAATGTAGGGCTGTGTCAACCGAAAAGGCTGCTGGTTCAGATCACCTGCAGCCCCTCCCACAGCACGGCCTTTGACCTTACCATCTATTTATGCCAATCCATATTTTCCCAGAGAAGCAGGGCTGGGGTGGGGAGCCCTCCCCAAGTGCCTGTTCCTGACAGGGTCAAGCCTCTACATGAGACGCCTCTGGAAAGGCACCCTGACCTTGGACCTGGTCAGGGGGAGGTAAGGAATCAGACTGGCATCGACGCACTCCCACCACTGGGCTTCCCACTCAGCTGAGGATCCCAAGGACCAGGGAGAGCAAATGAAGCCCCTCCAGGCACCAAGAACCACCTAGTCAAGAGTAGCCCACTCCTGACAGCCAGAGGTCTCTGTGCTCAGTCTTACATGTGGCTTAGGGGAAAGGACTTCCCTCATGGCTTGTGACCCTGGGCTGCTGGGGAGAGAAGCAACCCATATCCTGGATGGTCCTGGAGTTGCCTTCCTGGCCCCACAGCCACCATCAGAACAGCAGCAGACTTTCCAGGACCAACCAGCAGGAGGAGAAACTGCCAACAGGAGCCTGGAAAAGTATGGCTCTTTGGATTCATTTAACAGGTGCTCTGACAGTCTGTGCGCTCAGCACTGGAGACATGGTGGGCTCTGCCATCTTCGTGGCACTAGCACTCATATAGGCCAGCAGGGGGCACCAGGGGCAAGGGGCTGGATTCAAGGAAAGGAAACATCCTCACAAGAGAGGGCTCATTCTCCTTGCTGGGATGAATAAGGTGGGAAAGGGCATCTTCCGTATCTCCATGCCTGATTTAGAAACTACTCTTTTCTCTCACAGAGCCACAGCCCTGCCGGCTCCAGTGAGAGAACTGGGTCAGGGGCTCACAGTGACCAGACCCACTGTGTGCACTGCACTAGACCCTGTGCCGGCTCGGTGGACACAGCGCAGGGACAGAGCAGCAGACAGCTACTGAGCCACTTGCAATCTAGGTGAATGCCCCTCTTCTCACGAGGGAGGCCTCCCTGCTCCCAGAGTGCAGATGAGGAGACGGGCTGCCTAGGTAAAGAGCACTGTGTCCTTCAGCTGGGAGGAGCAGGAACTGTGTCCAGCTGTTGTCCCCAGCCCCACAGTCTCGAGGAAAGGCTGCTTCTCTCCCACAGTGACTCTTCAGGGGCATCCTGGGCCTGGCGTTGTGGGTCTCACTCTGTGCCTGAGGCCTCAGAACCCCAGTTCTGATTACCAGACACCCCTATAACTTAATACCTTTACAGCTTATGTGGAGGAAGCCGAGGGTGGTCTACACAGCCAGGGGCCACAGTGCTGACACCCCAAGGACAAGAGCTAGCACTAGGAAAGGACGAGGAGAGATCAGAATCTCGGGTTCTGAGAAAGGGCTATAAATGTGGGGGCCGCTGTATAAATGTCATCTTCAGCTACAAACACTGTGGAACAGCCTGGAAGGGAGTGAGGGAAGGAGAGGGAGCACATGAGCATGTTCCCCCAGGACAGAGCAGGCAACCGTGTGCCTGGCACGTGCGCATCCAGCAGGACAGGGCGGGAGCTGGCCGCAGAGTGGGCCCAGGTCCCCGGCTCAGAGGCTGCCCGTCACACGCCTTGGCTCGGGACAAGAGGAGCTGCAACCAAACCAGGTCAGATCCCAAATATCGAACTAGGTCAGGTTCCACATACCCCTGCCTGCCCCCAGCCTAGGCCACCTGCCGGCACTAACACGGTCCAGCCTCTCAGCCTCAGGGGTCTCATCTGCCACAGCCATCCCATCCTAGGGATCCGGACGAAGGGACTGAGTCCAAGGAGGCAGCTTGGCATCAGGGTCTGGATGGCACATCCTGCAGGTCTGCCACCCCTGCCCAACCGTCACAAGGAAGCCTGAGGGATGAGGAAATGGCAGTGGGCGGGAAAGAGAGGGTGTCCAAGCCTGGCTAATCGGAGGATGCCACTCGGTTCCCATGGCAACTGCTGCAGAGCGCAGCCTTTCAGGATAGACCCAGGTTAGGCCTCAGCTGCCAAAACACCCACTATTTCAGGGCTGGTTACCTTGGTGACCCAGGTGGTGGAGATGTGCGAGGGGGAGGGGAGAGGAAAGCGAAGACAGGGGACACTGGCTCTAAGACAGGGGACACTGGCTCGAAGGAAGGAGCGCCCCTCAAGCCCGTCCCTGACTCTCGTCCCAGGAGTCCTGACCCTGGTTGTAAATTGAGCTGGGTCTGGTCCTACAGGTTCCTGTCCCTGGTCACACACTGACCTCGGTCTTAGTCACAGACTAACCTCTGATCCTCCATTCAGGGTCACTCAGCGTCACCACACACTGAGCTCTGATCCAGGCACAACAAGATCCCCGACCTTGACCACACTCCCCCCACTAACGGAGACTCAGAAATGGCAGCAGCTATTTTTATTATCATTTTCCATTTTAATGTGTGTCCTCACATACAGCTGATATCTGATAAATGTTTGCGGAGTGAAAGCATCCACGCCAGAGGGGGAGTTAGCGAGAAGGACGCCCAGGCCTGCAGTGCAGGGCACAGTGGTGCCTCAGGGCTGACTGGGCCACCAGGGGGCAGCGGAGGAACCACAGAGCTGGGGGGGCAGGCTGGCCCTCCAGGCCCGGAAAGAAGCCGCCATTCTTTCCCCACTCAATACCCCCTCTGTCTGGAAGCCTCATTTCCATCTCATTATGGGGATGAATAGAGCCAATTATCAGCCGCCGCCGGCAGGCTGGCCACCCAGGAGCAAGGGTGCACCAGGAGAAGGCTCCGTGTCCTTCCCACCCTAGTGCCCTGGCCTGAATATGGTGGGTTCCCCAAATTCTGCACCCCAAGTGGGCTGGCTGAAGCACTACGGGTGTCCCCTATCCAGGCCACCTTCCAGCTTCAGAGGTCCTCTGCAGAAGGGAAACTGCATTCCCAAACTCCTCCAGCAGAGGGCTCCCAAGACCAGCAGGTTGGGCAGCCTCTGGGCAGCTTGTCAGCTCCTGCTGGTTATCCCCCTGCCCCAGGCACTCACTAGAATGGAACAAGGTTAGGGACCCTCTACCAAGCTCCTGGCAGGATCCATCTCCCCTGCCACCAAGCTGGAGCTGTTCTCGAGCACCCAGACTAACCTGGACTGTGGACCCGAGACTTAGTCCTGGATCCAGAGCAGAGAACACCCCAACGGGGACAGGGTGGCTCCCTGCAGCCCTGCCCCACCCCAGCCCTGAGCCCCCTCACACACACAGTGGTCTGACTTAGCCTAACCTCCACGGGGCTGGCAGCCTGCCTGTGAGCACTGGCCTCTCCCAGCCTGCTGGAAGCATCATTTTTTTTAGGCTTTACACAGAGCCTGCCCACAGATCTTGTCCAGTCTTCTCCCAGATCACAGAAAGAAACAGGCTCACAGGCACAAGCATCAGCTGCCACATCTGTGGCACCCACATCTCTATGCTGGCAGGTTCTCTGGGTCCCGAGGACAGTGCTATCCTGGAGACTCGGACACCTCATTGCTTCTCCCAGGTCTCAGTTGCCACGTGGAGGGGCAGAGGCTACCAGTTTCCTACCTGACATCCCCTTTCCCATCTATCTTTCTGAGAAGTAGTACCCAATGCAGACCAGAGCTCAGCCAATCTCCCAGCTAAGGCACATGACACAAGAAGGTCACGTACATGGGCGTTCACAGTGGTTGATGACATTCACGTGCCCAGGCCCCATACTGCTCTTTCCACCTGTACCAAGTGCTAGCCATGATGGGCACAGAAGCCTTGCTTCCTGGGCTTTGCAAAACTGACCTTTGTGAAAAATAGTGGGCTGCCTAGGCAAGGTGGCACTCAACACCCCTGATGGGGTGATCTGGCACCCTCTCCTACCCACCCCCCAAGCCAAGCTACACCCAAGTCCTCCTGCCCCAAGTCCATCCAGCCTCACACACTTCTTCCCAAGGCTTGGTGGGCTCCTGGGAGCACAAGCTGAGCCTCAAGGGGGGTACGGGGGGTCACCAGCCAGGCAGGCCGAGCTGAGGGATGACCAGCCCTGAAGGCAGAGCAAGGGGGCCAGCCACAATCCCTCACACTCTCTGGGACACACAGGCTGGAGCCTCGTGTCACCCCCCACACCACAGCGACATGTAAGATCTCACATGAGGGGATGCACACATAGGGACACACACTCCCACTCCCAGGGTGCTACTTTTTCATTATCTTACATGTCGCTTCTGCCATAAAATTCTTTAATTAAAACATGAATATTTAAAACAACCCTTGAGAGAAGCAGCCCATCTCACCAGCAGCAGAAAGACGCTGAGAGAGAGAGATGGCATGATGGAGAGATGGGGAGACGGGAGATGAGAGGGCCAGAGACAGCGATGGACAGACAGACAAACAGAGCTAGGAGATGGAGAGCTAGGAGAGTGACACACAGAGAGGGAAAGGGCAGGCTCCAGGGCCTGGCAGCTGGAGGGAGGAGCTGGAGGGATCGTCACTCTATCCTGAGGAACATCTGCGGAACCTGGCCTGTGACACGGCCATGTGGTGTGGGGCTGGCCTCGGGGTGGGGGGGCTGAGTAAGGACTGAGAAGGGGTCACAGGCTGGTCGGCCACCTGCTGGCCCTGCTCCTCGGAAGCCAGGCCCTACTGAGTGGCTCAGCAGGGTCAGCCACCTGCCATGGCTCACAGCATGTTTTCCACATGGCAACCGGACCTCTTTGGTCTTGGGCCACACACACACATGCACGCACGCACACATGCACGCACGCACACATACATGTACGCATACGCTACCCGTAGGCCACTATAAGAGAAGCTCCTTCTTGAAGGCACCATCAGAAGCTCTGCTGTCTGCCTGTCCCTGCACGCTGTGTGACCCTGGCCACAGCCTTAAATTCTCTGGGTCTGAATTCACTCAGCCAGCACCACCTGAGTGCCTGCTGCATGGCAGAGCTGTGTCCCTGGCAGGACCGGTGGATGACCACAGGCCCTTACTGGTGCGCACAGTGAACCAGTAGTGGGCACAACATGGACAGGAATTCTCAGTGTGGTCAAAGGGATATGTGCTGCAGAAAGAGAAACAAAAGGAGAAAGGCAAGGCTGGGGCTGAGGCCACCTCTGAGTAAGGGTTAGAAGCAAGAGGTGCTCTGTGGGTGTCCAGGAGAGCAGTCTGATTACAGGAAGCAGCCTGTGCAAAGGCTCTGAGGCAGAACCTGTGGCCACTGTGAAGATGAAGCCATTTGGGCTACGGATGTTTCCAGCGCAAAGCTAGCACCTACTGCGTGACTGCTGGGATACAACTAGGCTAATTTTCCCAAGAGAATCAAGTCCCTCTGGGTGTGGGGCATGGGCACCAACCAGGCTCCGAGCTAGGTGGCCACATTCTACCTCACCCATGAAGAACAATCCTGCTCCACGTTGCCTGCTGCACTAGGTCTGTATACTTCTGGACTATCTTCCCCAAGACTACCACAACTGCATGACAGCTTTACATTATGCTTGTCAAATAGTTGCACACAGCCTGCCTTACACACACACACACACACGCACACATATCCATGTGCATTCTCATCCATACACAAATACACAGGCACATTCACTATGCATTGCATATGTTATTTGCACCCACACATGTGCACATGAACATGCACAAGGCACACAGGAGCATATACTCATATATACATGAAGTACTACATAAACACATACATATACATATATGTACAAATGTATGGGCTCACAATACACACATGTACACAAAGCACTGCACACATGCACCCCACACAGTACATGTGCATGGTGCACCTAGCACACATATGTAAACACACAAACTTTCCCGCATGATACATACACACTGTAGAACACACGTGCACACAAACACAATGCACCGTACATGCACAAAGGTCCAGACACCCACCCACATGGGCACACATGCACACACACACACGCCATCCTCCGGGCTTCCAAGCAGTGCTTCCCAGCATCCTCTCTCCGTCTGTGCACATATCCCAAACTGATCTCCCAGTATCCCTGCCTCCGGCCGGCCTCACACACAGGCCCCCGGAGTTTCCAGCCTAATCGCCAGCAAGGACTGTGATGCTTCATCATCAGCGCTGCTCCTGCCTAGAAGCACTCGCCTCACTCCCATTCCTTACGGCAATCTAGGAAAGCAGGTATTTTTACTCTTGCTGCTCTGAAGATGAGCCCAAGGGGATGGAGAGCTGAGGGGATTGGCCCAGGAACACACGGTGGATCCAGGTCAGACTGGACTTGAATCCTGGCTCTAGATCTCCAAAGACATGGCTCAGATGCTGCTGCTCCAGCCTGGCCTGCCCTTGTGCCCCCAGTGCTGTACCCCTGCTCACACGACACCCCCTGAACAGGACCCACTCTGACCCATCGACCTCTCACCCCGCTCACCCACCTTAGTGGATGGCCTCCCTCTCGAGCCGAATCTGAGGAGCAGGCCCACCTTCTCCTGCCCCATGCGCACATCCTGTTGTCCACACAATCATCAGCTCAACCCAAAGGTCTTTCTCTTCCGGTCACTGGGCCAATCTCAGCACCGCCCTGCTCCCATGTGTGGTCAGAAGCCTGGCACAGTGCAGGCATGTCACTTCCGCTCTAAGCCTTCCCAAGATCCTCACTCTCAAGAGCAAGAGTAACCTCCACGTGGGGGCGCGTCTCCTGCCATGGGCTGGGGCTCAGGAAGTAAGGCTCTTCACACACTTTGAGCAGAGTTCGGCAGTTCTGGGGCACCGGCCAGGGCACCTGCAGAGCTGTCCAAGGTCGGCAGATGAAGAAGCCACAAGTCAGAGCAGCTCAATGGTCAGGCAGGGATAGTAGGACACAGGCACATTTGCTGTGACTGAAAGCCCTGGCCTGTGCTCCCGAGCCAGGCCTTGACTCACTGCACTGCTCCCTAGACAGGATACTGCTCCACATGCCTCTCCACTCTCCCTCCAAGTGCCCTTTGGAGAGGCCCACTCTCATTACTGCTGTGCCACAGAAGCTGTCTTACCAAGGTCAAAGTGACCTCTGGCCTCGCCAGCCAGTCCTCAACTCCTCCTTCCTGCCCCTGGTAGCACCGTCACCACTCATCTTGCTCAGGATTCCCACTTGTTTCCTGTGTCCCCCTCTGGGTCACCACCTCCCTCTTCCCTGGAGAGCTGCTGGCTCAGCTTCGGCCTACCCAACCATCCCTGCCTCCCGCCTGGGCGAACTCAGGAACCCACCTCCTGGAGTGTGAACAGACGGGGTTCCAGGACTCTGGTCTCCTTGTGACCATGTAGCCTACTTAAGGCCTATGCAGACATGTTCTCGAGACCCAGTCATAGGACAGCAAGGACATCACCTCCTGTGAACAGGCCCGGCCAGCTAGTTCTGTCATTGCACCCACCTGCAGCTCCTGGCCACTTGCCACCTGTACTGGCCTGGTCTCACCAAGGAGATCCCATGCTCCACAGATCAGCTCTCTGTGACCTGCCTGTGCTCCCTTCACTCTACCAAGCACCTGCCCACCTCGGCCTGGGCCCGTCACCCCTCTACCTGGATTACTTAAGCCATCACACCATCCAGAACGCCAAACAAGGGCCCTGTCCATTGCCCTCCCTGACCTACAGTGAGCCAGCAGCCTCCCCAAGAACCCAGCCCGAAGTGAGGCCTGGAACACGCTCCTCACTGCTTTCTTCCCTGCTGGGGAGAGGGGACTGTTTGCGGTGCTCAGGCTGTCCTCAGTGCCTGGAAGGTGTCCTGCATCCATGCAGGACCCAGCTGTGGGCCATGCTATACTCACACAAAGCCCCACCTCCTAGCAATCACAAAAATGCCCACCAGCCTGCACTGTCCATGTGGCCCAAGAAGTCCACGTGCCCACTCAAAGATGCCCCTGCAGACCCCAGCCACCAGCCGCAGCCACCTCGGCCCCATTAGAATCGTCCTCTCTGGCCTCTGCCAGCTGGGACTGTAAGCCTCAATGGAAGGAGTCAGTGCTCCATTTGCTCAGTGAGTGAGGGCAGCACTGGGCCCCACGTGGGCAGGCTTCTTGCCCTTTGTACACCGGTGGTGACTTCTGGCAGTGCACAATGGCATCATGGCTGCTGGCCAGACTCAGCCCAGGGACACTCTCCTGGGCCTCGCACCTATGCCTGCAGGGTCACCTCTCAGCTTTCTCTTGACTGTCACTTACCTGCTAAGCCGTGCCCACCCCGATCCTGGGTCAGGCTGGTGAGGCAGTTCTCAGGGCTGCCAGCTGCACCGTCCCTCAAGCAGACATCACCACGGGGCACTATGTGGCTGGTGGCAGGGTCTCCAGCCTCACCACCCAGGCAGGCGCAAGGGGTCTGCATGATTCCACAGGGGTGTGAGCTGCGACTACCGGCCAGACAGGCATCGAGCCAGCGGCACAGCATCTGGCAGGCAGCCCGGCTGGGGTTGCGGTTGCCCACGACCAGATACTCCACAGAGAAGTCATCGCTGGGCCCTACGGGCTCCCTTGGAAGACCCAAATCTCCGTCCTGGGGCGGCTGCTGTCGCTGCATCTGCAGGAACTGCTTGCTGGCCTGCAGGAAGGCGAGGGGCGCAGAGGGATCACAGAGCCGCAGCACCTCGTCGAAGCTCTCCACGCCCAGGTAGGTGCGTGTAGACTCGAGGAAGGAGTCGAACTGGTAGGTGCGGACACGACCAGAGCCACTGCAAGGTGTGGGTGCCTTGGCCACCTTCATATAGAGCGTGTAGCGCCGCGGGTCTGGGTTGCGCAGAGTCCAGGAGCAGCGCGAGGCGTTGGCTGGGAACACTGCAGCTGCCGAGAAGTAGCCAAAGAACTTGCCCTGCACCAGCGTGGCGCAGGTCTCAGCCCCCGGCCCTGTGTCTGCCCCAACAGCCACACGTGCCCAGCGCCCCAGGAGCAGCAGCAGGAGCAGGAGCGGTGTGAGGATCCAGAAGGGGCCCGGAGCGGCGGCCTGGCCCCTCATCCTAGCTCGCGGGGCCGCCGGGGTTCCGCGGGCTGGGCAGGCAGGAGCAGGCCAGGCCTTGACATGCCAGGATCCGGCGACAGGCGGGTTGAGCCCGGGGCAGAGAGCGGAGGGCAGGGAGCAGAAGAGAAATAGGGACAGGGCAGGACGTCAGGCAACAGTGAGGGTGGTGGTGGCTCCTAACGTCCAGGGCCCTGGCGCCTGCCTGTGGGCACCAGTGACAGCTGGAAAAGAAAGAGCAAAAAGTATGGCATGAGGCCCTGGGGCGGTCACCAGCTCCAGGTTGCCAGGTGCTGGAGGAGGATGGTGGCAAAGGCAGGAGGGTCCAGGTGGCAGAAATGGCCCTGACACCCTCTGAAGCCCTTGCTCAGTCCACCTATCTGTCACCCTCCACTCATGTATCAACCTGCAGAGACAGAGGCCCACACCACAAGAAAGCTTCTCTCTTGTCCACACTCTCCTTAGCAGTGAGGGATGACTGCTCCACCTGGGACTCCCGGTCATGCCCGCCTGGCCAGTATCCTGGTGTGACTCCTATGGGCCCTGGGCCTGCTGTCGCCTTCTGGGTCCTCTGAGAACAGAGGCCAGCTCTCCGAGACCCTCTGTGCTCTCTCTCCTGTCCTGCATCCTTCAATTACTGCCCTCCATCCTGAGAAACCTCTGCAATCCTATAGGCAGGGAAGCAGATGACAGAACAGAGGAAAGTCATTTGGGCCATCTCCTCAGTGATAGCGGATCCCAGGCCCTGTCCACAGGCCTGGAGTGGGGAAGACGCAGACCCCTAGGACTGGAGGAAGTTCCCCAGGAGTGCAGGGCTCAGGTGATGTGCCAGCAGTCACTTCCTGACCTTGCCCACTGCCTGCCCTCTTCAGCTGGAACCTGGGACTCCTGCCCCCTCCTTGCCCTGTCACCTGCTCTGACTTCAGCTCCTGGCGCAGAACCTAGGGCAGGACTGAGGGGCTGTGGAGCTGCTTGGCCTCATCCCTAATTCTTTCAAGATGCATAGTGATCCCCTTTCATGATGAGAAAACTGAGGCATGGAGAATAAATGGCTTCCCCAAGATCACAATGGGCAGGACTCAGACCTGAATCCAAGACTGACTCTAACAGGCGCCAGGGGTAGAGTGGAGGGGAGCACACTTCAGTCCCAAGAGAGGGCCCTGCTGTGACTCCCCTCAGGAATTAGTGAGAAAGACAGGCAGAGCCACCCAGAGCTCATCCAGCTGGGCATTACCCATCTTGGAACCACTTTGCTGTGGACCTTGGCAAGGTTCTGCCTTCAGATCTGTTTCCCTACCATCCCTAAGCCCTTGGCCAGACCATTTGTTCCACCAGCAACTGAGCAGAGGGGAAGGAAGAATGTCACAGCCAGTCTTCCTCCCTCGCAGACCCTGCACACACCAGCCACCTGCTCACAGGAGACTGACCAGCCCCTACTGCCCAGGCCCAGCTGGCCAGTGACACAGGTTGGTCACGGCTCTGCACCCCTTCTGAGATTCTTCCTCTGGAGGCTTCCAGGCAGAGCCAGGAGCTGATGGCTGGACACTGCAGCAAGACCTTCCCACAGGGCCCTGGGGAGCTTGTCTGTAAAACAGGCGAGATCATCCCTGCTCTCCTAAAGGGGTCAGAGTAGACCAGTGAAAGCTGAGACGTGGTAGTACAGAAGTGGAAGAGGCCTCTGCATCACGGAGGCAGACACGGCCAGCCAAGTGCAGCCTCTGGCCTGTGGCCCTTAAAAAAGCCACATCTGTGCCACCAGCATCCATCTCATCCTGTCACTTCCCAGCACACTAGGGCATGGCCATCTCCACCACCTCCTGAACCCCTGGACAGTCCTGACCCCAGACATGGCCTTGGCCCTGACAGCATACAGTTCATCTTCCCCACCCACAAAGCTGGAGGTGGCAGCCAGGATCACATAGGCAGCCTCCTCCTGGCAGTGGTGTTGATAGCTGTACCTTCTGCAGGTCCTGATGATGGGCGGAGCCCCTGCCTCAGTATGGCCTCACAGACCCCTAGTCCCACGCCAGGCCTCGCAAGCACCCCAAACCGCAGTGCTGCCCCAGGACAACTCCCTGTAACATCCTGCAGACAACTAGGGATCAGCTCTGGTTTGTCCCTGGGGAATATGGGCAAAGCCAGCAGAAGCAGTCTGCCGGGTCTGTCACTGCCCTTCATACCGCCAAGATCCACAGGCCAACAGGCCTCATGCAGCCCAACACTCACTCCTGGTGCCAAGGAGGCCCAGGCAGTCCTTTGGCTCTGATCCTCAGGCAGGGTCCCCACAAAACCCGCCATTCTCTCCCCTCAGCCTCTATAGAGAGCTCCGGCTCTGGTGGCCCAGGCTGGAGCACGTGCAGAGTTGGGAGCACTGCGAGTTTAGAGACCACAGCTGACAGAGGGCCAGCTGGAGCCAAAAGCTGGCTTCACCTAGGCAGTCCCAGGTGACCTTGGGCAACTGTCAAGTGCACACACCGGCCCCTCTGTCTTGCTCCCTTGGCTGACGCCCCCTCCCCTCTGCCACAAGTAGGGTAGAGCATTCTGGCTGGGAATGGTAGACGGGCAAACTCTGAGTCCCACCAGATCCTTCTACATCCTGCCCTCCGGGAGCACCTGGTTTCCTGGCAGTACATGTCAGCACGTGTTAGGAGATGCTCAGTGTATCAGGCAAGGCTCTGAACATGGACACGCAGCCTGGCTTGTCCTCCACTTCCCCAGCTGGCTGACACCTGAACCTGCCCTCGCAGGCCTCCACTGCAGCACAGCTCTCCCGGAGCGATGGGGCCACAGTCCAAACGGGGCCACAGCCTCCTGCTCCCACTGCTGGGGTTCCAATGAGCCCTGGGCCCCTCTGGCCGAGTATGCATCTTTGACTATGGTATGAGGCCGTCACTGGCCCTCTGGCCAGTGAAATGGATGACTGCCTCAGTTCCCCTAACCACAGGCTGCCTCTGTAGTGACTGGGTCCTCATGTCCGGGCCTAAGTAACTTCAGGTCTTCTGATGTTTGGCCTCCTCTAGTTCCCAAGGGCAGTGACTGATTAGCAGTGAAGCCTCCATAGATCCCTGGCTCTCTGACACCATCTCCAAGGTCAAGCTGCCCCTGCTTCCAGGAAGCTCTCCTAGAATCTCGCCCCCATCCCTTCTGTACACAGGGCCTGAACCAGCTTCTGTGGGGCAGAGCCTCCTGCCTGAGCCCACGGGGTGGTTTTGGGGTGTGGCAAGTCTCTGAGCATGGACAACAGGTGGAGGACCTAGGCATAGAGGTGGTGGACCAGGCAGGCCACACTAGACAGATACAAAGAGCTGAGAGTCTTGAGAGAAGAAAGGGGCTCAGGTGATCAGGGCCTCCAGAGCGCCACCTGCAGGCCAGGCCTGGTCTGAGCTCTCACAGGAAGCCCTCATTCAGTTTCAGCATCTTGTCTTGCTGGCAGGCGATACTCTCTCAGAGGAGAGATGTGACACCCAGCTCTACTATCATCCCAGGACATGTTCATCTGTGCAAACCACACACGGATCTACCTCCCAATCAGAGCTGGGTTTCAGTCAAGTTCTATGCCTCAGTTTCCCCTCTGTAGTACAACAGGTGTTGGGATACTCTCAGAGTGTTCTTCATCTCAATATGTCTTATTCTCTTCCCCAAGGCCCTGCAGCATCCCTGCCTTGGGCCAGTTCACACCAACAGACCCGACCCCAGGCCCAGGCCGCTGCATCCCTTCCCCTCCCACCCCAGGCCGCCAATGGCATCCCCAGACACCAGCCACAAAAGGCACTCTGTAGCCCTCAGCCTCTGAACAGTGCCCGCCTGTGTCCTGAGAAGAGGCTGTGCTGGGGGAGGGGTGGCTGCCCTTGGCGCAGAGGATTGCCCAGGCGGTGGGCACCTCCCTGCTCAAGGTCCTCATGGCCCTCCACGCGGCCTCTCAGGCCTCCCCCAGCCAAAGCCCCCATTCAGCAGAGGGGCCCCGGTGATGTCTCTGACATGGCCCAAGGCTTAGGCCACAGGCGAGAGGTGAGAGTCCAGGACAAGTCTCCCCCATGCTCCACAGAGAGGGGGCGCTCAAGGGCTACCTCCACACTCAGCTGCACTTCAGTTCATGCCCTCGAGGCCCCGGAAGGAAGCCAGGCTTGCTTAAACAGCCCTGGTCACACTCCCTCCACAGCTGAGGCAGGTTCCCCATCCCAAAGGGTGGGGTGCGAGGGGCCTTCCAGCGAAGCTTGGAGGCCTACCACAGTCACGCCTGCCAGACCCAGCTCAGAGCTAGCCACCTCCTCTGTCCGAGTCTGCCTGGGCATGGGGGCTGCATAAGGAATGTGGCTGGGAGCCAGGCTCAGCTGCCAGAGGAGGAACAGAGAGAACACAAGCCACTGAGGTGTGGCCAAGGGAGCCATGCTGGCCAGACTCTGCTCCAGGTTGTCCCTGCCCCGCCCTGGAGTCGGGCCTCATCTATCCCCTGCCTACAGAAGCACTGCCATGGTCACCTCGAACACACCTGGAGCCCGCAGGTTCCCCTGGGGGAGGAGACAGCTGTCATTGCTCATGCCCCTCAATGCCAGGCTCCAAAGGCCTGGGAGGCCCATGCCTCACCATACCTCCTCTCCTGGGACCTGTCACTCAAACTGCCTAAAGGCCCCAAAGATGCTCCAAGCTGGGGTCACCTTCCCTACCACTCTTAGGTCCCATGATGTCCCAGAACAGGTAGGAGGCCAAAGTGAGGATGGATACATCATGTAAGAGCTGCCACCGGAGAGCAGCTGCTTACAGCATGCAGAGATATGAGAGAAGGCTGCCACTGAGCTGGCTACCCTGTGGCTCTCCTGCCCCGGGACACCCTCCCAGCACCTGTCCTGCCACCACTGGGAGCTCCTTGGGTGGGGTTGCCCCCAGATTCCAATAGCAATAAGGTAGGCAGTGGAGGACAGCTGTAGGCCTAGGTGCCAGAGGCTGTGGGAAAGTGGGCTGTCCTGTAGGGAGGCAGCCAAGTGCCAAAGGGACCCAGTGTGTGTGTATATGACTATTCACACAGTGTGTAACTGTGTGCGAGTGATGTGTGTGAGTTATTTGGGGCCAGTTGTAAGCATATACGGAGCGTGTACACATGGCATACATGTGTCACTGTGTATGTGGGCATAGTCTGACTGTTATATACATGTGGCACTGTGCAGATATGTGTTTGGGAGTATGTGAACATACAGTGTGCAGAGCAGCACACGAACAAGTGGTCAGACTTGGGAGTGCTGCCAGGGGCACTGAGCTGCTGAGGGGAGGCTCTCTCGGGCCAGGACAGAAAGGCGTGTAAGTCCAGAGGCTAGCTCCCTTCTTCGAACACCAGCCTCTCCATTCAGATTAAGAAAGCATGTCTGTGTCACTGTAGGCGCGAGACTGAGCCCCACCCTCCACGGTCCCGACAGGTCACCTGCAGTGAGCCAGTAAATCAGGAAGGGGCTGGCCCAAAGCCACTGTGCCAACAATACAGGGAGCAATCCCCACGGTGTGGGCTCCAGACTGGTGCCTGCTCAGGGCCTGGGAAGGGGTGGACATGTTTTAGAGTGGTACCAAGGACATCAGACGTACGCTCCCTCGCAGTACCACTGTGTCAGAGTCAGTTAGGGGCCACCTCTGTGCCGCTCCACGGAGCCCACTGGGGCCCGCCTCCAGCCCTTCCTCTGCCTGTCACTCCAACAACTCCTCCAGCCCAAATCCTGGTCAAGTGCCCCCCAATCCCAAGAGGCCAGGTCTGGGCAAAAGACAGGGGCAGGTTCCCAGGTGGATGCAGCGCCCCACCCCCGACAGCCTGGTCTCAGGTGATGGTCAGCTCTGCCTCCCAGCTTTCAATGGCATGTGCCAGGGTGTCAGGGTGTAAAGGAGGCATGGGGGACCGCATGGGGGGCTGAAGATGAACCTGATGGAGGCTGGTATTGGACCCTAGGATGGGGAGGGTGGGTGTGCATGGGTGTGAGACGAGTCCACATCTGTGTGGGTAGATCTGTACAGAAAAGGAAGGAGGGGCTAGAGGAGAGTGAGGTCCAGCTGGGTGAGGGCAGGCCGAGGCCAGGGCTCCCACTGCACACACAGGACACTGCACTTGTCCAAGCCCTTCGTGGGTTGGACACCCACATGCCCTGCTCACGGAGACGCCATTCTGGGAGAACAGGAAGCCACAGCAGGGCCGACACGGAGGGAGGGGGCTCAATGGACAAGGCTCCATTCAGAGGCCAGCCCTTTAGTACTGACCCCTCTTCCTGATAATAAAAAGGAGGTAGGAGAAAAAGAGAAGGGGTCAGGGGGTAGCACTCGCTCCTGTCGATTTGCCTCAGGTAGCTCTTCCAACTGACCTTGAAGAAAGAGCCAGGGAAATTGAGGTCCTTCAAGAACTGAGATCTGAATGCAGGCCACACCCTCTGCAGCCCCTTCTTCAGTCCTCCTTGGAGAGGTCCACGTCCGGCCACCCACTCTCCAGACTCCTTCTCGGCCTTCCAACCTAGGGAATTATGGAGCTGGCAATGGGCCAGGACCCAGGATGTGAGCATCCAGTGTGTCCCCTGGAACATGGAGCCAGGGCCCACAGTTCCACCTATATGTGTGTGTGGTGTGTGTGGATAAACATGAGCACTGAGTGTGCCTCCATGTGTGTACTGCCTGTGTTTGGAGCCACCTCCCAAGTCTTTCTCCAAGGAAATGTACACTTGTAGTTGCACTGGGTGTGATCATGCTGGGCAGGTGGGTCTCAGGCCACAACAGGCCAGGTGCTGTCCATCCGGTTGTGATGGATGTGCACATGTCCTCTGTATGATACAGCTGTGAGTGTGGGCAGCCCCCACAACTGGGTGTGCATTTTTCCTCCGGACCCTTCCCAGTGACCTGACTTCTCAAAGGAGCACTCAGCATCTCTCTGGTGTATGTGTGCATGTGTGTGTGTGTGTGTGTGTGTGTGTGTGTGTGCGTGCACGCGCAGGCATGCAGACATCATATTCTGCACAGCCAGGTCAACGACCCTAATGCCCAGAGTGCAGAGCAAGGCCTGAAGGGTCCCTGGACAGAACACTACCCCTCACAAAGCCCTGTCCCGCTTCCCAGCTCCTGCCTTTCTCACACCTGCACTCACAGGCCCTCGGACTCTTGCACAGTTGCTTGTCTGCCTAGAATTTTCTGGCCCCTCATCCCGAATCTTCCACAGACCCATTTATCTGTTGCTTCCTCTTGGAAGCCTCCTGGGGAGCTCCTCAGACCCCTGGAAGTGTCCCAGGGCCTTTCCTTACAGAGCCTTTGCTCTCACCTTCCCTCTAGCTTTGGGGAGTCGGGCTTGGCCCACCAGGACATTTACAGTGGCGAGTGTGTCCTGCTTCCTGCGCGCATTCAGGCTGTGCATAAGGGTACCTCGAGCCCTGTTGTCTACCCCGACAGCACTGCTCTGCAGTGGCTCAGCTGTAGACAGAGAAGCAGGGTTCTGGAGGGCAAAGAGAAGTGGGTTTGTGGGCACTGAAAGGGTAAAAATAAAAATCTTCGAGGATAGCGGTCTTGGGCAAGAGCCTTCCTCTCAGAGCTCTGTCTGTGTGGGCTAACGGGACATGGTAAAACGGGGTGATGCGGTCCTGCTGCGCAGGGTGTAAAGTCTGCGCGCCTGCATACACACACACACCAGGCAGCCGGCGGAGGATGGACGGACACGCACGTGCATGCGTGCATACATGTACACGTGCACAAATGCGCGCTGATGTTATGCATGGCGGACCGAGGCCAGGGGAGTTTGGGAAGCAAGTGGGAGGCGAGGTACGTCACAGGCGCTCGCGGCGCAAGCAAGGGACTAGAGAGGGCGATGGGGGCTGCCCAAGATGGGGCCACAACGCCGCCGGCCGCGAAGGAGACGGAAGGGGCGGGCAGGCAGGCTCGGACGCAGCGCAGGCGCCCTCTCCCGGCCATCACAGGCAACGCGCCCGGTCCCCGGCCCTCCGCCCTCCGCCACCGCAGCCCGGCCCCGGACGCCCGGGCCCGGAGGACAACGTAGTCCCCAGGGGACAGACTTGGGGACTCCCCCCGACCCTATCTGTGAGGCAGGACCGGGCGGGCTGGCCAGGAGACTAGTATGCCGCGGAAAGCCGCCTAGGTTTCGCCGCTGGCCCAGTCCTCCTGGGGCCCACTCCTGCCTGACCCCGCAGCTACGTCCGCAGGCGCGGAGCCGCGTCGGAACCCGGCGGGCCCACACGCCGCAGACCAAGCGCGCTGCGGGCCCAGAACGCTGGATCTCGGGATGAGCGTTAGAGATCGGGGCCAGAAAGGCTTCACGGGCACCGTCTGTGTCCCCATACCACGGCCACGGCCACCGAGGCCCCAGAGGGGCCGGAACCTGTGGTCTAGGAAAGGAACTGGAGCGCCCCGCAACTTGGCTGCGTCCTCTCCCTGGCCCAGGATCCGGAGGAGTGTGGCATGATGCCGAAGGCGACTAATCGCCTCCTCTCCGCCCCCGCGCAGGACCGCTGAGGGGACAAGCGCCCTTCTCCGGGATCCGGGGCGGCAAACTCCCAGCTTGCGGCCCCGGCGCAGAGCCCGCTCGCGCAGCCGCGCGCCGCCTTGGCGCAGCCGCTGGCCTTCGGCCCCGCTGCCTGGGCTCCGAGGCTCCCCGGACTGGTCTCCCCAACCCAGATTCAGGCGCAACAAGTCTGACAGCAGCGCTGAGCAGCAGCGAGAACGCCGGCGGGGAGAGCGCAGGGCCCGGCGAGGGCGCCCGGACCTCCGGGATCCCCGAATGCGTGCTACGTCCGCCTCCGGGGACCCGGCGCAGGTTGCGGGCGCGCAAGACTGAACGCGGGCGGCCCACACCCCCTTCCCAGGCCCCGACTCAGCGCAGACGGGGGCGCGCCCGGGAACTCCCGCCCCCTCCTTCGCCTGCTTGACCTTGCTCGGATATTCAAAGCCGAACCTGGCGGCACCCCGGCGTCCGGGCGCAGAGTTTTGCAGACAGCCGCTGTCTGGGAGGGAGAGGCCCCCCTCGACCTCCATCGCTGCCTTCTCGGCTACGGGGGTTGCAAAAGAACGGAAGGTTTGAGGGTTCTGGGAGAGGTTATAATTGATTTCTCAAACCCCAGGCGCCAGATACCGCCTCTCAGATACTGAAAGGACCCCTGCCTCCCCTTCCCCACCCGCCTCAGCCCCCTCGACCGCGGCTTTCGCTCTGCGGCGGCGACGACGCTCACTCAGAGCGTGCATTTAAGTCCACAGGGAGATCCCCGAGGGTCTCCTTGTGTCCCTCGGGTGCGACGGAAGTGCAGACCTCCCAGTCCCTGGCCCAGCACGCCTGCCAAGCCGCTCCTCTGGACGGGAGTGCGAGCCCTTGTCCATCCACACTCCTTCCTGCCTTCAACTCCTTGGGAGTTGCCGCTAAGGCATCTGCGTCCCAGACCCGGGGGTAATGGGACGTGATAGGGATTTTGCGGGAAGAAAGGGTGTCGAAGGAGGAATGGCCCGGTCCTAGCCTGGGTCCATGCGTTCCAAAAAAACCCCCAAAACTTGGAGGCCCAAAATCAAAGTATAAAGGGTAAGGTGTCCAGCAGGCCGAATCTGGGATGCCAGGCTGGGCGCTCCGCCGGGTTACGTGGGAGTGACCAAGCAGGAGCCGTGCAGCCAGGCAGAGGGACTCGGGCACGGCGCTGCGGCTTCAGGACGAGCCCTCCGGAGGCCGGCGCCACTCTCAGACTTGCCCCCGGGCACGCAGGCACCAGGGGCAATGGTTTCTAGCCGCTTCCCTGGAGGGGGCGGGAGCCGAGCTCGCCCCTCCAGACAGCGGCGCGCAGCTCCAAGCGAGCGCAGCGGCAGTGCGGGGCCGGCGGCCTCTCCCCGCGGGGGGACGCGAAACCCGGAGAGATCCAGACTTCGGCTTCCGACGCCTCTGCCTCAGGCAAAGGGCGCAGGGTCGACCCCAAAGTTATCGGTGCCGCCGCCTGACCGAGCGCAAAGGAAAAGAGCAGCGATTGAGTCGGGGCATTTGCGTGTTCGAGATGGTATGAGGCACCAGGATGGCCCTCCGCCCGAACTGCAGGGCCAGGGTTCCTCGGGGGTCTCCAAACCGAAGCCTAGTCTGTCATGAGGGCCGCGACGGAAGTCGGAGGCTTCTCCGCCTACCTCGGGCTCTGTGCGTGGGGGAGGATTCTCGGGCCCCTAAAATGTATAGAAGGGACTCCGTATGTTACGGTACCGGAGGACAACTCAGGGTCTCTCTCCCGAGCCCCGGCGTCTGTGTGTGGCCGGAGTGGGCCGCATGGGCTCCTCAGAGCCGTGCCAGCGTCTGCATGCGCTGGGGCACCGCGGGAACGCCTTCTCCAGCCCACCCCGGGTCTGAGCCTGCGAGGAGGGGGCGCCTTCCCCAGCCTACCGGCAGTACCCGGCCGTGTGCGCGCGCGTGTGTGTGTGTGTGGATGGGGGAAGGTGAGCAGAGCCGAGGGGCCTCTCCCACGTCCAGGATCTCCCCCTCCTCAGCCTGCCCAATGCAGGCGCGCCAAGACCTGCCAGATTCCGTCGCCGCCACAGGAAGAAGCAGGGGGCTTCTGGGGGGTCCAAACTCCCGAGATCCCAGCTGCAAGCAGCGAAGCCCCAAACCGCGAAGTTGGGAAGTCTGGGCGCGCACCCCTCCCCCGATCCCCTCCTGCCCAAGCTGCGCCCTCTCCGCCGCGCCCTCAGCCCCAGCCGGTGCCGTCCTTACCTTCCCCGGCAGCCGCGGCCCCGCCGGCGAGGACTTGATCTGACGAGTTGCAAATCCTCCGGAGCGACTCGCGTAGCCGGCGGCTGAGCCTGGCGCCCCGCCGGAAAGGGGGCTCCGCGCTCCGCTGCCGCCCCCGGCCCACTCTGGGCCTCGCCGCGACGCCCCCTGGAGAGCACCCGCAGGCGCGCGCAGGCCCCTCCCCGCCCCCGCCCGCTGGAGCCCCCGGGCGCCAGGAGGGTCCGGATGCCCGCGTTGCGGCCGTTGCGGGGAGCAAGGTCCGAGCTCCGCCAGAACGCGGCGAGGCCGCCGGTACCACCCTCTCGGCTCCTCCGCTCGCTCCTCGGGCCGCCAACGCCGCGCCCGCCGCTGCCTGCGCCCGCCGCTCGCTCCCTCTCCGGCCGCGCCGCCGCTCCGCTCCTCGCGCCGGCCCCGCTCTTCTCGCCTTTTTTCCCCTTCCTGAGGGGGGGGCGAGCCGTGCCGAGCCGGGGGCGGGGCGGCGCGGAGAGGAGGAGGAGGCCGAGGACGAGGGGAAGGAGGAGGAGAGAGGCGAGCTGCTCCCCCGCCCGGCTGCCGGCGCTCCCCAATCTCTCCGTCTCTGAAACTGGATCCCGAATCGGGAGCCAGAGACTGCATTACGGATTACATCAGGCTTTATAGAGCTTCCAGATCACACATTAGAGGGGGAGCGCGAGCGGGGGGCGGGGTGTGGGGGAGGGGAGCGGGATGACGGGGAGGGGGCGGGTGAAATGCCGGCGCGCACACCTAGGAGAGCCGGCGCCTGCCCCGTGCAGTGGGAAAGCCAGGAGTTGGGTCTCGCTTTTGGCCTCTCCAGCAGCAGGGGAGTGGCTGCCGTCTGGGCGGATGGGTGTTGATGATGAATGAGGGGCCGGCAGACGAGGGATGGAGAGGAGGAAGTTAGGGGCTGTGCACATAGGTGCGTGGGTGGACGGGCGCTGGAAGGGTGGGTGAAGCAAGGGAGTGTAGATGGAGGCGTTGGGCAGGAGGATGGATGGGTGGTCCATGGACGGGTCGCTGGAGGTTAGGGTGGGACTGCCGGGGAGCGGAAGACGGTAGGTGATGGGAGCACTGGGAGGAGGTGGGGGGGTGCTTGGGG
Organism: Petromus typicus; assembly: GCA_004026965.1. Classification (NCBI taxonomy): domain Eukaryota; kingdom Metazoa; phylum Chordata; class Mammalia; order Rodentia; family Petromuridae; genus Petromus; species Petromus typicus. The sequence continues at coordinate 40,169 of PVIR01001621.1, read as the reverse complement.
GCAGATGGATGGGTGGCACATGGTGGAGGGCTGCAGGGAAAGGCAGGCTGTACAGACTGGAGCACGATGCGTGCATAGGTGGATGCATGGGTGGGTGGGACGGGTGAGTGATGGCTAGGAGGCAGAGGCAGGACGGGACCCGTCCGAGGGGGCACTAAACTGCTCCAGGTGGACCTGCCCGATCTCTGCGGAGCCTCCTGCCCTGAGATACTGGAGTAAGGGAGACCGGAACTGAAAGGGGGTGGACTCGAGAGCGAAGCTTCCCTGCTTGACCCCTTTGTATCTGTCCTCAAGCATTTGGTTCTCGTTTGACCGGTGACAGGACTTTCCAGTCCCCATTTGGATTTTGTTTCCATCAGATGATGGAGATAGCCCCCTTTCAGCTTCTTTATCTCCCAGCGCAAGGCCTCCCTCTCCCTCTGCAGCTTCCCAGACCTTGGGAAGATACCGAAGGGCCCCCAGTGAAACGATAACCCACGTCCTGAGAAACGACCTTAGCCAGATTGCCTCTGCCTCGGCCCTTAGTCCTGCTTCGTGATCTGTGGTTCACTCTGAATGCGAGACTCATTACTCCAGAGTCCAGTACTTCGGACACACAACATCCAGGCCCAGCTGTTTGCTTTTCTGCGCATGCCTCGGGGTAGCACCACAGCCAGCATCCTTCCCATGTAACCTCGGACCAGCACCTCATGCACCAGCCTCGCCCCGCCCAGAGAGGAGGGCTGCCCACATCAGCCAGGCCCAGACACAGGATACATCTTCCCTGGCAAAGCTCTGCAAGGCCAGTGTGTGACCTGAATCCAAGGGGTGTCCTGAAGGACTGGTCCAAAGGCCACAGGTAGTCAGGGAAGGGCAAGGAGGTCCTTCTTCTCAGGCTATCTCCTTGAACAGCACCATAACTCCCTTTTTTTCTGCAAAAAGGCTTTCCACACACGTAGGATACCAACACAAAGGAGGAGATTGTGTCCTGGGATGCTTCTGAGAAACCCCTACTGCACACCGCCCCGCACCCCAGCTTTGGTCTCACTGCAGTAGCAGGCTGTGGCCACCAGGGGGCCTCTGATATCAGGCCAAGAGGTAGTTGAGCTAAGCTGAGTCAAGATTTCAGCCTTTTCCCCTTCCCCTTCTGACACTGAGGGTACTAGTCATCCTTGGATTCCCCTTTTGAATCTAGCGTGGGCTTCTTGGAGGCTCTCTTAGAATGGACCATACGGGGACCAGAGGCTTCTGCCTGGGAGGGGATGTCCTTCCTCCCTCTGCGTAGGATTCCCTGCTTCCCACTGTCATCACTGGCTTGTTCTTTTCATAAAATTACCTTTCACTTCAGTTCCTAACCCAGAGCTTAGAGAGCTTCACCTCCCAGAGACAGAGCAGACCAGAGCTCAGCTGCCCCTGTGCCTCTGCAAGGAAGGAGAGGAGTCCAGTGAATCCCAAGGGTGGGACAGGAAACTTGCCCTGAAGCAAGGCCAACCAAGAGATTGGGATTCAACCTGTATCAGCCATTCCACTGGTACCAGCCATTCCTTCTAGGCCTGAAGCTACCAAGCACTGGCCTACCAAGAGAACACCCCACACCCACATTAGCTTCCTTCCAGGGGCTTGGAGAAACCCCTGTGCCTAAGTGATGGTCTCCCGCTGAGTGAGCCCCAGACAACAGAACACCAAGCCTTGGATACCTTCCCCCCAGGGACCCACAGTATGTGCAACCTTTGGTGCCCCCTAAGTACTACTACCTGTGGCCAGAAACCAAACCCTACCAGGCATAGACTCAGCTGTGACCCCTGGCTGACATTGAACTCACTCACTGACTGCAGACCCTAATGAGAACTTGAGCCCTAGTCAGACTTGCACACTGGATCTCAGTCCTGCACACAGTCTGAACCCTGATCCCAGTCACAAGTTGAATCCTAGTCATGGTAACCTACTGAGGGCTGACCCAGGTACACACAGAGATCTGATTCTAGACCATTTCTGAACACTGGTCCTTGTTACACCCCAGCCTTGACCCTGGTTACACCCTGACCCTGATCTGGGCAGGTTTATAACCTGGACCTTTGGTTCCAAGGCTGACTGTTGCCATCCCTGAGGTGTGGGAATCATGAAGAGTGGGGGAGGGGAGCGCTCAGAGAGGAAACAGCAGGAAGCACACCTCAGAGTCCTGTTTCCGGCCATTTCACCCAGGATTGTCCCATACTCAGAAAGGAGATGGGTTCAGGAGAAGTCATGTTGGGGCTAGAACCAGGCTCTGTGAAGCTAGACTCATGTTTTCCCCATTCCTCCAGGGACCCCTAAACCAGGGTGGGGTCCTTGGTATCAGCCATCCCTTCTAGTGCTGAACCTACCCTGGATAAAGGAAGAGAGCAGCCCCAAATTTTTCCCTATGCACACTTCAGGCCTCCCCATCTGCTCAGTGGACTTTGCAAGTCTGAGCCAGGAGGATACGGGCAAGGACTGTCAGAACAGAAGAGGAAGAGGGCCAGGCACCCTAGTTCTTGATCAACAAAGTTCTGAAGGTGAGGCCCAATTGGGCTCCTCCTGCAGGAAGCTTCCCCATTCTTTCCAGTGTTCAGCACACTGCAGAGCCCAGCCACCAGCAAATCCACACATTCCAAGTCACTCTCCTGTTTCGCCGCCAGGAGTCCCCTGCTTGTGCCTGAGCCCGAAGAAGGATGGTGAACAGTGGCTCCACAGAGACCCTGCACCAGTGTCAGCTGTGGTTAGGGAGCCCAGACGAGCCGCAGGCAGCTCCTGGGAGTTGCAGCGAGCCCGTTTTTATGGGGCACAACAGGGTCCTTTTCTGACCTCGCCTGCACCAACTCAGGTAGGTGTGGACATGTGAGCATCTCGGGTATGACGTGCTCTCCAGCCATCATAGCTCAGGGCCAGCCGTGGTGACAGCAGGAGAGAACAGTTCTGAGGAAATGGGCTGGTTTGCCACCTGGCCTTCGCTCACATCAGGGCAGAAAGAACACGGAGGTCCTGTCCCCCTACTCGCTCCCGGTCTCCGTCTCCTCCTTCATGTACCACTTTACCTTTCTCCCAGGCTGCCCACTCTGGCCATGGTGGAAGCCTGGCTTTTGAACCCATCATCAGCCTCTAGATGGCTCTGTCTGTGGCCCTGCACCCAGTGGTTCAATGTTATGTGTCTGCTCCATCTCACACAGCCACATTAGCCATAGAGGCTGTGGACTAGAGACGTGGCTCATAGCCGAGAGCCTGCATTTTTCATTTTACTGGTCTTTATTTAATATAAATTTAAATGGTCACACATGACTGTTGCCTGCTGTATCAAAGGCCACCATTCTGAATAGGGAACTGGCCCTGCGTGCCCTCCCAAGGACTCCCTCCATGCAAGGCTCCACGACAGGGTGTTTGATTCTTGTCCTTAACTCATCTCTAGCAAGTACACATTTGTGACTCCAGGTCAGGCTGCGAGCAGGTGAGCCACCAACACCCTCTCTTTCCTCTCCAGGGTATCAGGTGAGAGTGGGGCATTTCTAGGTAGAGTGAGATCGTTCCTGCTAGCAGATGGCTAGTGGTGCTTGGTTCCTGTGTTGATCCTGTGTGATCTCAGTCAAGTCACCTTTTATCTGCCTTACTTTTTTCTTTTCTGCAAGCGAGGTCAACAGTGGTGCCTCTCAATGTGGTCTTGGTCAGTACCAAGCACACAGCTGGATAGACCTGGCCCAGGTGCTGCATACCAGGGTAACTAGTTTTCTTGTCCCAGGGCCACTTTCCTGCCTGGATAGCCCCTGCCTTCCTGCTGCCTTCCTGCCTGTACCACTCAACCCAGTCCACAGGATGGGACACTTTCTTCCCAACCCTCTGGGTCAGCAGGCACAACAGCAGCAGATAGTGATCAATGGACCCCTTCTTCCCTGTGACTCCATCGCCACCCACTTCAGAGCCACAGAACTGTGGTTTCCTGAGGGCCCGCTGCCCCCTTTGCCACAACTGTTTTCACCCCAGGAAAGGCAGGGAGATGAAGAGCTCCCCCCAGGCTTATTGCAGCCCCCCCCCAGACCCTATCCCTTCCAGCCTCCTTCTCATCCCTTTTGGCCTCCCAAGTCCTGGGTGACACTTCTCTTCACAGATTGAGGGGAGCACCAGATCTGGAAAGATTAAGGTTCCTGTGACTCAGACAGCACACGTTTCCTTGGGGGAGGGGTTGAAGAGAGGGTGGGAAAAAAGGGAGGCAGGGTCTGTGGGAAGCATACAGTCCTGCTTTGCACTCTGCCGAGCCCACATGTTTGGTGACCAGGTTGGCCTTGGCAGAACTGGGCAGATGTTTCTTCCCTTGCTCTCCAGGAAAGGTTCAGAGATATAAAGGTGTTGCTCTGGGCTGCACAGCAGGTCCTGGCTCAGGCTGCCAGGGATGAAGAGGAGGGAAGGGGTTTTCTTGGTGGCTGTCTGAAGGTTGTCCCGTTTAATTCCTGTGAGTACTGGCAAGGTCTCGGAGATTGAGTGCCAACTCGGTCCACAGCCTTCTACCTGGAAGCTTCAGCCAGCATGCTTATGTAACCGGGGTAGCCCTGCCCAAGCCACAGGCACCCCCTTGCTCGCTGTGCCCGTCCTGGGAGGCAGGGGTGAGGGGTGTTTCAGGCTATTTTCAGGCACTCGTTCTCACAACTCTCCATGTGAGAACTGGGTGCGATCAGCGGGTTTTCCTGACACCCCTCAGGCCCAGCCGAAGAAATGCAGGTCAGAGAGAGGCAGGATGCACCAGTCAGGCTGCAGGTGTGCTAGATTCCTGGTAGGGGGGCCCTGGGCCTGGGAGGCCTCTGCCAGTGATGAAGTGTAGTTGTATGCTCCTGTCAGCCCAGAGATACTTCAGAACGTTGTTCCCAGGCCTTGCTGCATCCTAAGTTCCCAGGGAATGTTCTGATCCCTTGTCACCATCTCAGCCCCAGGCCCCGGGAACATATTGATCCAAATTACAGATGGAGACCTGATTCCTACCTGATCACTGCTAAGTCCTGACTCTGGGTACACACTGGTCCCTGATCTCAGGCTGACACCTGCTTCCTGATCATTCCTGAGCTGGACATATACTCATCCTAGATCACAGACTGAGCCCTGAATCTGAGCACACACTAATCCCTAACCCATAATCACAGACTGAGTCTGACCTCATCACATCCTAAATAAATCCTTACCAGTATTTATCAAATCTCTCTTTGGGGCGTAGAACCTTGCCCACACCCAGCCAGTCCTCCTGCTCCTGCTCCTGCTCCTGCTCCTGCTCCTGCTCCCAGAGGCCCATTTCCTAAAGCAGAGACTGGAGGGGCTTCAGGGCCTGTGCAGATAGCTGCCCCAGCCTCCTCTCTAGGCCCCACATCTCAGCCTAGTGAGGCCCCAGGAACACAGAATGCCAAGCCGGCTCTCAGTGGAGGGAGATTAAGCATTTAATAAACAGCACAGTGAAAATCAATAGAGACAATCAGAGAGATCTCGGAGCCTATCAGAGGGGGCTGGAAGTGGGCTGGCCAGCTCTGTGTCACCTGCTCACCCTCAGTGACCACGAGTCCGCCTCTGTCAGGGATGAACTACCTTCTCCCTCACCCCAACCTCCATGCCCAGATCCCCACTAACATGGCTGTGCCCTGCACTTAGACCCTGGACATCCTCAGAAGACTCACAATGTGCCTCGGTGTCCACATGTCCTTCTATACTCTGGACCTGATATTCAAGTGCCACAGCCTCTCCAGGGGACATCATTGTCTTCAACTGTTACTGGTGGGTGGGCAGGGGCTACTTCCAGCACCCTAGGACACAGCCCAGCATGGACGGTGGGAGGACAGATAGGTGGAGCGCACCACCAACAAGTGTCATAGCCAGGCTTCTCAGAGGAAAGTCTCAAACACTAGAGTATGGGCTGATGGTCCGGGATGAGAACCAGAGGGTTGTATGGCCCTGAAGTCTGAGAGCCGTCTGGGGGAAGATGAGAGTGGGGCTGGCTTGACAGTTGACATTCCCTTACCCTGAATGTCAGAGTGGCTGCCTTGACGTGGTGTCCCCCTCTTTCTGTCAGCACTGTCCCAGGAAAGTCTCAGCTGAGACAGCCCGTGTCTTCACTGGCCCCTCAGTATAGCGCTCATACTACTAATCCCTGCCTTTATGTGTATACGACATTCTCATTGGGGCAACCATCTTCAATATTACAGATCAGGAGACTGAGGCTCGGGTGGGGAAGTGGTTGCCTAAAGGTGCCCAGCTTTATGTGCTGGAACTGAACTTTGAATCCAGCACCCTTCACACATGCACACTCTTAGATCCTGGCTCATGGACACTGGGATGACCACTCCCCAGAACCACCCATAGGAACTACAGCGACCAGGAGACCTGGGTAAGAAAGGCCCAATCAAAGAAGATGCAGGCTCTGAGTGGTAAGGCGGCTGTTCTACCTCGGGTATGCAGCCCAAGTTGGAAAACCAGATTGGAGCCCAGTCCGTTTAAGTTCCATGTTTTCCTGCAAAGGTGTTTTTCTGTCCTTCCTTGTGTTTGACAGAAGAGACTTATGCTCAAAGACCGAGATGTACAGAGGGAGCATTCCTCAGGAGGAGTTGTCCCCCACAACCCGTGGGGGCCCAGGTTCCTTCTGACCCCCTTTCCCCCTTCCCTGGTGCTATATTTTCCCCCAGATGGTGGCACGTTGGTGACATCACATCCTCCCACAGCCACCCCCACTAGTGGAGAAGAGAAAAGGTACTATGACTTATTGAGGATGGAAGAGTGGGGAATGCAGTGGTTGGAAGGAGCCACTAGGAGGCGGGGGCCAGAGTTGGACAGCTGGACCTTGTCCCTCAAAAATTCACACATTGAGGTCCTGAGCTCCCAGACATAGGAGAACACTGGCGGAGGTGGGGTGAGGCCCAGAGGCCCATGGCTCCTACCTGGTGACTTCGTTTGGAAATGGGATAGAGTTTTGATGAGTCACACTGGAGTAGGGTGGATCCCAAATGTAATACAACCTGTGTCTGTGAAAAGAACACTCTTTGAAGAAGTGCTCAGAAATTGAACAGAGACTGGAATGTGATATCACAGCGAAGGAACTCAGCACACTTCCAGCAACACTGGAAGCAGGAGCAAGCCACAGAACAGACTTTGCAGGAGCCTCTGGAAGGACCAGCCCCACCAGCACCATGACCTTGGCCTTCCCACTTTCAGAACTGTGAGGCATTGAGTTTCTTTGGTTTAAGCCTCCAGTGTGCAGTACCCTCTTCTGACAGTCCCCAAGACCATGGAGGGCACAGGCCTGTCTGCATTCACAGTCTTCATTCCAAGATGGGGAGCCATCATGAGAAAGACACCATGCTGCTCCTCTGGGTGGACCAATCTAGCTTGATCCTCCAGGCAGCCAGATTCAGGGGACATGCACTGGGGGACCCCACATGCCACCCACATGCTGGGGGACCTAGGGCCTTGAACCTTCATCGATAGGGGATGATGCAGGAATGCCTCCCACATCATGGAGCCACCACCACATGCTGGTGCTGTTGGAGGCAGCTCTGGGACAGGCTGGATCATAGCACAAGCAGAGGTGACCTACCATAGCTTCTACCTGGTGACTAGAACATTCACTTTCAGAGCCTTGGACTACCATCTAAAATTTTTATTTCAGTAGAATTAAAAAATTCTCCACCGAGAATGAAGAGACAAGTCAAAGACTTAGACAGAATATGTACAAAAAACATGAATGAAGAACTAAGGTCTGAAACAGCCAACAGACTCTTCAAAGTCAACAATAAACAAATAACTGGATTTACAAATGGGCAAGAGACCCAAAGAGGAAACATGCCAAAAGATATACACTTGGAAGACAAGTACAATAAAAGATGTTGCTGTCATATGTCATTAGGGAAATGCAAAATAAAGCAACAGTGGGAAACAGCCACAAACCTATTCCGGTGGCCGTCGTTCAGAACTCAGACACACTGAGGCCAGCAAGGACACGAGCAGCAGGAGTACAGCATGGGACTTTGGAAAACTGTTTGGCAGTTTCTAGCAAACTGAACATTCTCATAGCACTCAGCAGTAGAGCTCACTGGTGTTTACCTAAAGAGTTGAAATCTTATCACCATGCAAAATTCTGCACTTGAATGCATACAGCAGATTTCTTCACAATTACCAAAACTTGAACCAACACGATTCTTCAGCAGATGAATGGATAATTACACTATGGTACATTCTTATGATGGAATTGTATTTAGTGTTTGAAAATAAATGAGTTATCAAGCTGGGGATTTAGTTCAGTGGTTCTGGCATCTGCCTTTTGAGCCCATGGTCCCAAGTTTGGTTCCCGGTAACCACATACTACAATGCTGGGCATGGTGACTTATGCCCACCAACAATCAGTACCACATATCACAGTGCCTGGCATAGTGACTCATGCCCACCAACAATCAGTACCACATACCACAGTGCCAGGTGTGGTGGCTAACACTTGTAATTTCCGCACTCAGGAGGCAGAGGCAGGAAGATTGCTATGAATCCGAGGCTGAGCTCAGGGCCAGCCTGAACTACAAAGCGAGACCCTGTCTTAAAAAAAAAAAAGAAAAGAAAAGAAATGAGTTCTCAAACCATCAAAAGACACACAGGCCCTGTGATGGTTGACTGTATCAAGTTGAAAAATTTAGTTTAGAGAAGTTTAACTAAATATGCTCAGCAACTGCACACCTTAGTGTGTGCAAGACCCACCCTCGGGCAGCTCGTCACCTGGATGGTATAAAGGGGAAGTGAGGGAGGATGGATCTGCTTCTGCTCTTCAGAGCAGCTTTAGTCTTTGCTTTCACCTTGGACATCATCTTCGGGCTTCCAGTGCAGACTCTGCTTCCCATGCAGATCATCTGGCCTCCCCAGGTAGACTCTTTAGCCTTCCACCGCAGACCTCTTGGCTTTCTGATATGAACTCTGTGGAATGCTGCAGTGAGCTCCAATCCTTTGACTAAATCCTTTGGTTTCCAGTGTTGCAGATGGACCCTCTGTACTCTTCTTCATCCGACTCTGTGGGTGCCCATTACATATAAGCTAATCTTATAAATTCATATATATTTCTATATCTTGTGTTTGTACATCATGTTTCTCTAGTAAATACTGACTAATGCAGACCTCTTAGATGCACATTGTTAAGTGGGAAGGGCCAGCCTGAAGAGGCTATAAACTGTGTGATCCCAACTCTGACATGGCAAAGGCAGAACTATGGTGTCAGTAAGAAAACCAGAAGTGGCTTCTCAGGACAGAGAAACTGCTCTGTATGGACTGTGAAGTGGATATGTCACTATATGTTTGTTCAGACTTAAAATACAAAGCACTGAGAGTGAACTCTGATGCAGACTGTGGTTTTTAGTTAATAATTATGGGTTACTGGCTCATCCGTGGTAAGCAATGAGCCTCATGGACAAACTGTGAAGAATGGAAAACTGGATGAGGAGATGAGACTATATTGGACTCTGTACTTCCAGACACATTTTTCTGTATATTAAAGTCCACTGAAGAAATAGATATGGCTCTGGGCCTGCCATGTTGTGAGAAAATGCAGGCCATGTGGAAAGGCCGTGGACACGGGCCCAGTCACTTGCTGAGCCCTTCCACCAGCCACATGACTGAGGAGTGCTAGAAGTGAGTCACCTCACAGCCTTTGTTTCCCAGTTGAGGCCCAGAGACAAATTATCATGCTTCAGGGCATCGAGGAGGGTGGAGGTATAAGAGAAAGCCAGCAGGAAGGTAGCACCATGTTGGTCACCCTATCTTTCCTGGACACTGGTCTCCCTTATCTCCTGGTATTCCCTCATTTGAGTGTGGCCATGGGCCTGTGCTGGCTGATGGAATATGGGCTATGGAGCCAAGTCTTCTCATTCCTTGGACCCACTGCCGCTCCCCTGCTACCTAGGGACCAGAGACCACAGATGGAAGAGCTTGCAACCAAATCGCTGTATGACAGACAGACCCCTTCCTGCTACCCTGGATCCCAGTACCAGCAGATGGAGAGAGGACAGGAGCTGAGGACAAAGGAGACTGGGGCAATTGTGGAGGCAGGCAGTGAAAAGAATATGTGTGTGTGTGTGTGTGTGTGTGTGTGTGTGTGTGTGTGTGTACCCATGTCTGTGATGAGTGCATGTATGAACATGCATGTGTGCATGAGTGTGAATATGTACACATGCTCATGTGATCACAGAGTAGCCTGAGAGTAGGGGTCTAACCTCCCGTCCCTGGCAATACTCCAGTCTCGAAGCAAAGATGTGCGCTGATGTCAGGTTGTAAAAGGACCATGGGGATCCTGCAGGCTGACTCAGAACAGCCAGCTTCAGACATGCAGGAAGAAAGGTCAAATTTTTTTAAAGGGAGAGAAGTGTGGGTTGAGGCACACTCCAGCCGACCTTGTGGACTGGCCTCTTCACTCAGAGTAGAGTGGGAGTTTCCCAGCCACCCAATAGCTACCTACTATGACAGGGAAAAGGGTCAGGCTCTGGAGGTGGGAAAGCAAGCTCTTCCTCTACCCCTTGGCAGACGCCTTCCTGGAGGGCAGAGCAACCTCCTCCCTCCTGGGCTTTGGGGCCCCTTTTGACTCCTGTGCCCACCCCCAAAGTCCAAGACCCTTTCCACAGGTTTGTCTTGATCCACAGCGTCACTGTTTGACACCCCACTCAACCAGCCAGACAGACTTTTTTCTAGTCCTCCTACTCCATATTCCCTTGTGTTCTTGGCCTATGACCACGTTGCTCTTGGGAAGAACCTTTCCTTTTCTTGTGTGATGGTGATCCCTGCCTCAGTATCCCCATATGACCTTACATAGTGACATATTGTGGACTGGGGCACATAGTGACATATTGTGGACAGGGTGAGACAGGGAGACGTCACCATCTGGTGTCAACCTCACTCCCAGAAACTAGAGTTCTAGCTGCCAGATACTAAATCCAGGGCCTATGAAGAAGGGAGGGAAGAGAGTGGAAGAAGAAAAGAGGGCACAGAGAAGAGCTGGAGCCTCTGTAGAGCTAGGCTGATGCTCTACAAAGCAGAGCCCCGGCAGGAGCACTGACCTGTTGAGTGTTAAATCAAGGACTGATATTTTAAGTTTTTTCCTTCCTCTTCTGGCTTCCTCAACCCAGACCTTTCTCTGACAAAGGCAGGCAGCCCAACGCAAAGGACCACACTGAATTCTCCCAAAGGATCATGGGGAATTTGCATGTTCATTTGCATACCGTTTGCATTCCAGTCAAAGGCAAATCAATCTTGCAGCTTCTGAAGTTGGTTCCTGGAACTGCAGTCCTCTCAAGACCTGGCAAATGTATAGCTGCTGAGGGGGCCAGTGAGGGAGCACTACTGGGAACAGACTTCATGTGGTGATAATAATGCATAGCATTTGTTCAGCATTTTAAAATTTACATAACACTTTCAAATATTTCAAATTACTTCATTCTCAAAACAACACTGAAAAGTAAAGAGGTCGGGGACTGTAATTCCCTTTTAAAAGTGGAGAAACTGACACTCAGAGGCAGCAAATCAATGCACAAGGTCACATGGCAAAGAAGTAACTTGACACATCCTCTTCTATTCATCCCAACTGGTGGTGGCTAGACTATGGATGTGGGCTGCAGCCCACTGTTTGTCCCATTTAAAGCTTCAAAAGGTTCACCATCGGGCCAGGGAGTTAGCTCAGTGGTTCCGGCGCCTGTCTTGCAAGCGCAAGGACCTGGGTTGATCCCTGGTAACCACATAACAATACTGGGCGTGGAGACTCACGCCCAGCAGCAATCAGTACCACATACCACAGTGCCGGGCGTGGTGGCTCACGTCTGTAATCCCAGCACTCGGGAGGCAGAGGCAGGAGGATTGGGATGTGAGTTGGAGGCTGAGCTCAGGGCCAGCCTGAACCACAAAGCGAGACCTTGTCTCAAAAAAAAAAAAAAAAAAAGGTTCACCATCATCACTGATCTAGTCCAAATCGCCCAGGAAAATTCACTACTCAGCCACCAGGGTTTATGTAGTTCTCTGCTCACGACATAATGGAGAAGATGGTGGTGGTGATATTGATGGAGGTGGTGGGGATGGTGGTTGTGGTGGTGATGGTATCGATCATGGTGATGATTATGATGGTGACAGTGGTAGTGGTGTTGGTGGTAGTGATGGTGGTGGTAATGGTGGTTGTTGTAATGGTGCTGATCATGGTGATGATGATGGCAATGGTGGTGATGGGATGATGGTAATGGTGGTGTGGAAATTATGATGGTGAACAATGGTGGCGATGCTGTGGGGTATAGTGCTAAGGTTGGTGATTTTGATGTAAGAATGGATTTTCCTGGTAGGACTGACTCAAGAAGCCTAGAATAGGAATCTATACGATGTTATCCTAGATGCCTCTAGAACTAATGACTGGCCTATTTAACACCAGGGCCATTCTGCTCAAGATCAGTCTGCCATTTTCTCCTCCACCCTGGAACTGCAGGGGGGTATGGCAATCACGTCTTCCCAGATCTCTCTCCACATCCCCCACCAGCTATGCTGTTACCTCCCCAAAGAGGGCTCCTTACAGCCTGATACTGTCACTCCGTAGCCCTCCCTATCCCCCCTCAGCACTGTGGCCCAGGCCTGGTGCCTCCTCCTCTCTGTCATTAACTAGAATGGGCCCAGAAAACTGAGCCCAGTTCTGCAGGCCCTCAGGATTTGTGTCTATCCTTGGTTCACTCTGGCTGCAATGGCCACAGGGGCTCCACCTGCGTTTGCATAGGTACACACAAATAAGTGTACCTACATATAAGCTCACAAAAACATGGACACTACACTTATACTCACATGTGCACACAGACAGACACATAGGGCTGGGGGATGGCCCTGGATTATTTATCTGGATAGAGTGAAGGGATCAACCTTCCTGGGGTCATCTCTCCTGGATATAGAATCCTTCTCACATTGCTGTACTCTATGTAGTTTTAATGTCACTGTACATCTATAGGGCCCCAGATGGGTGGGTGTCACCCTGCCAGAGCACAAGAATGTATGTAGGGAAGGAGCTATAGCTGCAGGAGGGCTCTTCTTTTTTTTTTTTTTTTTAGGTTTTTTTGAGACAGGGTCTCGCTTTGTGGTTCAGGCTGGCACTCAGCTCAGCCTCAAACTCACATCTCAGCAATCGCAGGAGGGCTCTTCTGAGACTCAGCTTTGCAGTTCTCCTCAAGCTGGCACAGAGTCAGTGCTGCATGGAGAAGAACTTGACGTCATTGTCCCCTAACAGGGGAACCAATGTAGGGAGGATAGGACCCCGGCCCATGAGTCACTTGCAGAGTTCTAGGAGGAAGTCTGCTTCAAACTCTCTACCACTGCTGACCAAGTATCCCACCAATCCCTGGAAACCCCTCTTTTTAGGGTAACCTGTGCCTATCCCACACACCAGGGTTCATGATTTTCAGCCTTTTACATCTTTATGCTGAGTAACTGGGTGCAATTTCTTTTAAAAAATATGCACTATTCCAACTATACTGAAGATGGGGTGGGAGGCACAAAGCAGGCAGCCCAGCCCACTCTCTGCTTCTATGGAGCCAAAACTTTACTCTACGGGCCTCAATCTTTTTCTATGTTCAAAGGGAAAGAAGGGCTATCCCCAGATCCTCAGACTTCCTTCCTTCTGCTGTAATGGATCTTTCATTCTCTGGCTTATCTTTTGATTCACACTCACATGTGCCTCTCCCTGAACTGTGTATGACATGGCTGCTGTTCCCAAGCCGGATAATGACCTCGCGAGTATGCTGCTGCTGGACACTGTGCTCACTGCAGTCCAGAGTGACGCTACATCTCCGTGCTCACTCATTCTCAGTGCTCTAGAGTACTCCTCCATGAAGGCTCTGGGAGGTGTCTCACTGCACTTCTCACTTGTATTTGCTTATTTTTAGATATTCCCACTGGCCTTGGAAGCTGGAGGAACAGGGACCAGGGTCAGGAGCACAAGGATAAGTCACTGGACCCTGATGCTCAAGTGGCAGAGGGGTGGACAGTGTGCAGGACCTGCTTGAGTATCAGTCAGAACTGTGGCCATGGCCAGGGAGAATGATGGGGCTCTCTGACTAGTCCCTGCTGGGCCTCATTTCAGAATCTCAGAGTGCCTCTTACCTACCAGACATATCCCGAAGACACCAGCAATCAGCTGAGTGCTGCATGAATGTCCCAGATGGCTTGGAGGAACCCTTAGTAAGGCGCTTACTCGCCTGTGTGTCAACATCACTCCCCTGGTAGAAATGGTGAGCTCTGCAGATGTTGAGTGAGCAGGAGCCTGAGGTCTCCTCTAGACCAGCTCGTGTACCTTTAGAATGGGCCAGGTCAGGGGATACAGGGCTGGAGCTCTTGCTTTTCTGTCCCCTTTGTTCCCAAGCAGACCTGGTGACAGTTTTGTAGCCCCTCAGCCCATGTATAAAGCCCATGTCCAGGGTCCCAGGTCAGGTCTGAGGACAGTGACACAGTGGGATGGGTTTGGGGGGTCTTGTTGCTGAATGATAGGGACCTGATCTCTAGGGAGATGTGGTGGGGTAGTGGCCTCTTGGGTGGCATGAGAAGGAGCACACCAGGAACACGGGCTGTTTTCTGGGGTGATTAATGGAAATGTGGCCAATCCTGACTAGAGAAGGAAGCTGCTACTACCTGCTGGGTTCTGGCCATTCACCTGTAGGCCTGTGAGGGAAGGCCTCCCTGTGCATCTGAGCCACGTCTAGAGTGCAGGCGACATGGAATCAGGCCATGGGGCTCAGGCTAGGAGCTCTAAGTCATCCCAACCCAGATGCATTGGTCTGCTGGTGGGATGGGTGGGTGGGTGGGTGGGTGGGTGGGCACAGGCCTGGTGCTCTCTTATGTGACCCAGATCAGGGATCTGCTGGTGAGTGGTAGAATGTTGCCCACCAGATTGAATTAAGTGCCTTGAAATTAAAAATACATGTTTATTTTAACTGGTCGGGGTGTTTGGAGGGAGATAAAAGGGAGGGGAGATGAAATATTACAAATTGGATAATTAAGGAAGCAGAGGAGGGTGTGCAGAACCGACAGCGTGGAGGGCAATTGTGAATTCCCCGTGCCATGCCAATTTTGTGGATGGAGAAAAGAATTAGAAGCAAAGGGAAAAAAATAAACAGGCAACACAAACAGCCCAGCCAGCCCAAGTGGTTTTCATTAGCTTACTTAGGGAGTTAAGCCTGGGGAGTATGCTGCTGAGCGGCCTGGCCCGGAGGGGAATAGGTAGATCCTACTTGCAGCCCAGTGCCCTGATAGACCTCTCACAGATGTCCACAGGGGAACTGCAGAGCTGGTTGTTCCTGGGCAAGGCTGAGGCTGAAGGTGGTGGTGTCTGTCTGAGGATGATGGTTACAGAGTGCACAAGCTGGTACCGCCATCCCAGTTCTGATGTTTGCTAGTGATGGGCTGATGATATCAGGGTTCTAGAGCTGGGGTGCAGGCATCAGAGGCAAGGAGAGCGACCTGACTGCTAATGCTCCTTGCAAAGTGGGGAAAGTCGACCCCAGATCTCATCCTTAGAGGTCAGTGGGCCAACTGTGCCAGTGGCTCTGAGGCTCTGCTTCCCTGGGTCAGAGTACCCCTGTCAGGAAGAATCAAGGCCTGTTGGTGGAGCTGACATGCTCTGCAGTCTTGGCAGGAGGCAGGCTGGGCAGAGACCCTGGGGTGCTGGTGTAAGAAGGACAGCTTAGTAGTGATGTCAAGAAGAGCCTACACTGGGCAGGAGCACTAGGAGCCTGGAGTGGAGGGAGGTTTGAGAACGCCGCCACTGGGTCTCTGGAAGGACAGTGTGTCAAGTGTGCAAACACATTGGTAGATGTGACTCTCAACACACACCCACACAGCCCAGTGCCACACCCTGTGCACACTCCCTGCAGAGCAAGAATGGGGCAGGCCGGTGATGTGGGTCATGAATGGGGCCACAGCTTGTGTAACTCACCCCCTTGGGCTGACCTCCTTAATGCCTGCAGCTGCCCGCCACCTGCTGGCCCCAGATTCAGGTGGTGTGAAGAATATCAGCTTCCCAGACCTCAAGAGGGGGAAGGTTATTGTCCCCAAAAGAGGAGAATAGGATGCAAACCATCTCCCACCCTCCCAGTACAGAGAAGGGAAGCCACAAACATAGAGGCCCCAGGAACCCTGTAACCTGCTGGTCTGAGGAGGCCTGGATTATCCTGGCCTTTCAGTATGGAACTCACTCACCCAGTGCCAGTAGAGTCCTCAGCTCTGGAGGGGGGCAACTGACAGACCTTTGGGTTGCTGTGATCCAAGCAGCCAAGAGGAAAAGCTGGGCTTCCTTACAGAGGAAGATGTGGCCTGCTGAGATCTCACCGCAGCCACCGTAGAGCCCCAGGAAGGAGCCACCTGGCCTCTCCCAAAGATCAGGAAGCCTCACCACAGCTCACCTGGGGCTTCATGATGAGAAAGGAGGCCACTGTAAGGTCCCCAGTGTCATCTGAAACCCTGTCCACCCACTCCATGCATATTACAGGCCTTGGGCATCTTGGGTCAGACATCAAGGGTGGGGTGAAGAATGTTTGCACTCTAAGCAGGGAAAGGATTTGCTCTGATGGAAAGGTGGCCTCATGTGACCATCCAACCTGTGTCTCAGCCTTTCCAGAGCCCCACTGGGAGGTAGGGTGCCCATTTTACATATTTTACAGCTCTGGTTGTCCCAGGTTCCAGAGTTCTTGTGCAGCTTGATACAAAGAGCCCACAGATGGGTCTCCAATCTCTTCCTCTGGCCATAGCAGAGTCCAGGGATGCTCAGAGACTACCACATCTCTCCCAGGGCAGGGCAGAGGCCAGGATGGTGAGGTATGCCCTCCTCTGTGGTGTTGGGTTTCTCTCATCGGGCTGGGCCCTGATATTATAGGGTCCCCACCCAAGACTTCAGCCTCAAACCTGCAGGGAGAGAAAGGTGTACTGGCATGTGCCTGTACGTCCACCCCCATGTGGATGTGGATGTACCATATGGACATGAGGACACATGCCTGTGTATATACATGTGTGTACAAACACATGAAGTGTACCTATGCATACAGTCATCATTTATGCACATGCAGTGCCTCTGCACCATTGTAAACATGTACACTATATGTACACGCACACAGGTATGCATATGTGCACTTGGGTGTGAGCTCACACAGGTCACCACACAGTGCCCATATGGACCATGTACTTGTGTGACTGTGTATGCATGTGCACACATGTAAGCATGAGGTGCTCTCAGACCTCACTGTGTAGTGCACATGACATGTGTTGATGTGTGCCATGTGTGTGCATGCCTGGCATGCGTGCTACAGAGGAGGAAGGTGTGAGACATCTCACTGGCCTTGAGAAGCTGGAGAGTGTGATGAGTGAGCCTCAGAAACTAACCTCAGGTCATGCTGCACCATCCATGTTTCCCAGAAAGGTGTGAGGAGCTACCTGAGAATCTTGGACCAAATGAGACTGTCTAAAGGCCTGGGCCAGGAACCCAGGGCTGCCAGGTGCTCAGTCCCATGCTACCTGCAAAGGGGACATCAGCCTCTATTTAGTGTGAGGACATGCCATGCCCAGGCTTGGCCCATGACTTCACCCCATGATGTGGAGGCCCTTCCTTTCCTTATCCTCATCCCTCTCCCCACAGGGAGCCTTCCTTCTCTGTGCCTGAGGCTCCTTCCCTCCTCAGGATGGTCCCACACAGAACAAACAAAGTGTGTACTTCCCCACAGCATCTGGCTCCCCTCTAAAGTAAAACACAGGTCCAGCCACCTTAACCACCAACGGAGTGGACCACTCCACACAAATGGAAAGCCTGGGGCTACTGCATACTTACCATGAAGTGTGCTCAAGGCTCTGGTTCTGTGGTTTCTCTGCAGTTGATTTGCCTCCTCCTCATGGACTGACTCTGTCTTCACAATGGCTCACTTTATGACAGGATGACTTCGGTGGCCTCAGCCCTCTCCTATGCCTGACAGGCTCCTTCCTCCTCTTGTGTCTTTTAACTTGTGGTGCACAGTGACGGCTAAAGGTCTAGTTATCACATCTACCTTCTAACCATCAGGAAGGAACAGGGAAGAAAAAGCTGCTCTTTAAGGACACTCTCCTGGGTCTGAGGCCTTCAAGACAGACAGTTTAAAAATGTAAGTGAACTCTTAGAGGCTGAGGCAAGAATTCCACAAGTTCAAAGTCAGCCTGCTCAACTTATGAAACCCAGTCTCAAATAAAAAAATTTTAGAAAGGATTAAAAAATTTGTAAAAAATTTAAAAAGGGATAGATTATTGCCAAGGCCCTAGTTCAATCCTTAGTACTGCAAAAAAGAAAATAAATTAAAAATAAAGAAATAAGAAATAAAAATTAAGTTCACATGTGAGGTTCCAGATGGTCCATATTTTTACTTGTAACTCACTCCAAAAGGCTCACCCATGCTTCCTACTGCGGCCACATCTTCCCTGCTGCTCTCCTGGTGCCCACTCATGTCTACTTTTATCTTTCTGAGATGGTCGTAAGAATAGATCCTTCTAAAGCTGGTCTCTTTATTCAGCACATCATTGAAATTCGACCACCTTGTTCAGGAATCAAAAGTTTGTTACAGGTCACCAAATCCAATGTCACCCTCTGGAGGCCATAGTCTGTGTAGCTATTCACCTGTGCAGAGACGTTGGATAGTTTCCAACTTGGGGCTATGGAAAATGAAGATGATCTGAAGATCTGTATACACTTTTTTGTCAATACATGTTTTTGTTTTAGTTGGGTAAATATTCAGAATGAGACTTTGGGGTCCTTCTACTTTGTAAAAGAATATCTAAACTGTTTGCTGAGTGACCAAGCCTCTCTATCTTCCTACCTTCCAGATGCTCTGACTGTTTTTTGTTTTAGTGTTCTGAATAGGGGTGAGACGGAGTTGTGGTTTAGATATATCATGTCTGTCAAAAGTCTCATATGTGGATGTGGGCCTTCAGGAAGCAAATTAGATCACGGGGGTGTTTTTCTCCTCAGTGGATTTGATAACTTCAGGGCTAAATGTGCTCTTAGGAGGAGGAGCTGATCAGCCGGGCACAGTGTCCCTGAGCTATGTCCCTGCCCCCCCCTTAACTTTTTATTTCAAGATAATGCTAAGAAATGACACAATAGAGTGGTCTCATAGTGTAACTTCCCCTGAGGATGTTCTCTTGGCCCTATAACTTTTGAAGATTCTTTTTACTGGGCTCCAGGCTGTACCTCCCTCTTCTAGGCACTGAATAAGTCCTCTGCTTCCTTCTACTCCTCATAATTTTTGATGAAAAATACAACATTATTTGTATAATTTTTAGTTTTTAAATAATTCATTACTTTTCTATCTACTTCCAAGATTCTTTTTTCAGTTTTAAGCATTTGATTTACACATGTCTGAAATGAATTTCTTCAAATTTATACTTCTTGGGGTTCTCTAATGTTCCTGAATCTGTCGGTTTATATGTGTTACTAAATTTGAGAATTTTTCAATTATAACTTTTTAAAATATTTTTTTGCATCACACTCCTTTTTTAAATCTTCACGAGACATTGATTTCATGTGCCTGAGACCTTTAGACATTCTCCCACAGGCCCAGAAGCTGCTTTTGTTTGTTTGTTTGTTTATTTATTTATTTATTTTTGAGACAGGGTCTCGCTTTGTAGTTCAGCTTGGCCCTGAGCTCAGCCTCAAACTCACATCACAACAATCCTCCTGCCTCTGCCTCCCGGGTGCTGGGATTACAGGTGTGAGCCACCACGCCATGCCTGACACTGTGGTATGTGGTACTGATGGGATCAGTCTTCATGCTCAGTATTGTTATGTGGTTACCGGGAATCGAAGCTGGGCCCCTGCGCTTGTAAGACAGGCACTGGAACCACTGAGCTATATCCCCGGCCCTGTTTTTCTTCTTTTAACATTTTCCCCCTGTTCACACTGGCAAGTCTATGTGGAGCCTTTATATCGAGCTCTACCTTCAACCCTTTTTAGTTTTTATGTTGAGACAGGGTCTTGCTAAGTTGCTGAGTAACTCAGGCTGGGCTTGAACTTGTGATCCTCCTGCCTCAGCTTCTCAGATTGGTGGGATTTCTGTACCACTGTGCCAGCACATTGGATCCTTCCTATTGGCTGCTGTTTCTGTTCACTAGCAGCTTCTTCTGTCATTTCCATCCTGCTACTGAGCTCACATCCTATTTTTATTTTGGTTATGCATTTCTTAGTTTTAATGTTTTCATTTGTTTCTCCTTTTCTTTCTCTCTTCCCTTCTCTCTCTCCTTTTCTGAGATTTCTATCCTTTCATTTATTTCAAGAGTGTTTATCTTTACTGTTGGAGCATTTTTATAACAGCCACTTCTAAGTCTTTGTTTGAATCCTGACATCTGCTTTGTGTCAAATTGGCATCTCTTCCCTATTTTGTGCTGGATGAAATTCAACCTGTCCTTTGCCTGTCCTTTACAGGCCAAGTCATTTTGGATCGTGTCCTGGAAACTGTATTATTTTATAAGGCCCTGGATCTGGTCTAAACCCTATGGGGATGGAGAGTCTTGTTTTAGCAGCCAGTGGGCCCGCCTGGGTCTCAGCTGCCAATTCTGATCAATCTTTCATGGGTTGTGGTTCTGGGCCAGGCTGCCACTCAAAGCTGTGTAGTGCTGTGCTGATTTGTTACATGCACATCTGTCCTGTTCATACCCTGTGGCTCCTCTGGGGCACTGTGCACCCCATGAACACTTCCTGCAAGTGTGGAGTACACTGTCTGGGACCAGGCATGCACAGCTTGGGGTTGATCCCAGGCATAAGCCACTTTATGGATCACTACACCAGGCTCCCTGTCATCTCCTACTTCTGTCTCCCAGGACATTTCCTTTTGGTCCTCTGGCCTTCCCTTTAATGGAAAGGAACTTTTCATTAAGATACCCTGTTGGGTACTTTCCTGTGACTGTACCCTCATCTGGGACCACTCAGGATAAGGAAGCTTCCAGTGTTGTGGAAAAAAATTTGGGCTCTCCCACCACCTCGAGGACATGGCATCTCTTGTCAGAGAGGCTGTATCTCTTCCTCAGCTCTCCAAGTGCCACTGGTCCTACTGCTGGTGCTCCCACCATGCTGGCCATAGCAGATGGATGGACTGTAGCTGGAGCTGAGATCACAGAGACAAGGAAAGAAGAATAAGTGGAGAATTGTCCCTTCTCTTCTGTAATTTGCTCCTTGAGCCAGGCCAGGAGGGATTGGCTTCCATCGCTCTCTGTCAGTGAGGATCCCCATGCCTAGGCCCTGTGGGCTGCCTGGGCCCAGACTGAAAGCCCATGAGAGAACAGAGACTGACTCTTGCTCAGGGTTATTCATTATGTAATATCGTTTAATTAGCCTCCCCAACCCATATGCTAATATTTCTTTCTGGGTGCCTAGGGGCTGCTCCCTGCATTTTCTTGGGGTTCATAGCCATGTTCAGTAGGAAGGGAGGGTGGAGTAGTCTCATCCTGCATTTTCTAGAATTAGAACCCTGGTACTTTTTTTTTTTTTTTTAGGTTTTTTTTGAGACAGGGTCTCGCTTTGTGGTTCAGGCTGGCCCTCAGCTCAGCCTCAAACTCACATCACAATCCTCCTGCCTCTGCCTCCCGAGTGCTGGGATTACAGGCGTGAGCCACCACGCCCGGCACTGTGGTATGTGGTACTGGTTGCTGCTGGGGGTGAGTCTCCACACCCAGTATTGTTATGTGGTTACCGGGGAATCGAACCCGGGTCCTTGCGCTTGCAAGACAGGCGCCGGAACCACTGAGCTAACTCCCCAGCCCAGAGCCCTGGTACTTTTAACAAAGACCTTTTCTCTTCCCTGCTTCAGCCTCCCAGGGTACCCATCTGTCTTCAAATAAAGGACAAGGACAAGGAGAAACCTGCCCCACTTTACCATTTCTCCAGCCATGAGGACCTCCCCATTGCCCCCTACATCCTCCACCGTCCACTCACGCTGAGGCTGGTGCCCTCCCTCAGTTCCCTCTCAGACAAGGATGAGAGACCAGGGCTGTCTTCCCATCTACCTTCCCTTGACTCTAGCCAGCTGCAAACTTACCACTGTGGCCAATTCTGTTGAAAACCCTGAACAGCTGTGGCTGTGAGACAGGGCCTGGACATACCCCATGAAGTCTGAGGCAGGGGGTTGTGTTTCTTCTGGCCCACAAGACAACCACAGGACACTTTGGTGAGGTGATCAGAAGGGTAGCATGACCATAATGGGCTTTTTGGTCTTCTGGGTCCTGGGCCTCATCCTTCCTATAAATGCAGTGCTGGGCCCAGGCCCAGAAGCCAACAAAGTGTCCTTTGATCTCCCTACATGAAAAGCTTCTGCTACCTGGAGGCTAGGCCTATTCTTCCCACTTTGTGGAGTCCCTACTCCCACATCCTTGAAGTCTAAGGTCTCTGCTCTCAGCTCCTGACCTTGCCTCTCCCTTGACAGGTCTCCTCCACCCATTTCAGTGTGGCCTATCCCTTTCTTTGGCTCTCAGCCCCATTCTCACCTCCCAGGTGTGGCCCACACCACTGAGAGCTGTGGACACACCTCTGCATGGCTGGGTGGATGGTGCTGTCCACACCTGTACCAAGGACCTCGCAGGTGGGTAGAGATCTGGCCCAGAAACCTAGGGTTGAGGACCTCAGCAGCCTGATCCAGGAGCCCCAAGAAACGTGGTAGAGGGAGAGATCTGCATGACTGATGGCCAGCCATTGGGCACTTTTCCTCCCCAGCCTGAGTCTTTCACAGTCATGGTGAGGGGAAGAGCCTATTGCATGGAGTGTGTGCTCCCCCTCCATCTCCACCTCTGCTTGGGGTGCTGGAAAGAAGCACTCAGGAAGAAAGGCACAAAGGCCATGAGGCCACAGAGATCAAGCAGGCCCAGACAAAGGGTAGGGACGGTAATGCCAGTGGTTGTGATAAGACTTCATGATGTTTGCTGATAGAGTGCTCCATGTCAGCAGGGGCTTGAGGGCCCAGGGCGGTGCACTCTGAGCCTGGGCTTGAGTAGGAGGAGCCCTTGGGGCTGTGTAGCTCTCCTTCTCCCCTGGGCTGCCAAGTATCTTCCATCAGTCACTCAACAAACATTGTAGAGCTCCTAGCTTGAGCTGGGCACAGAGCACAGTGTGAGGTACCCACTGCAGAGTACAGATGGAACAGGATACCAGTGAAAGCACTCATGGGTGGTGGGCTGGGGGGCTCCTCAAATGTCTGAGACACCCCGCTCTTTGCATGTCTACGCTGTGCTGTTTATTCTGCTGTGCCTGTGTGCGTAGGCCCTGGGTGCTCCTGATTCACTACAGAACTGTTGAGTGGACCCCAGGAGTGCATGTTCTTGTAGGGGCCTCTAATCAGCCAGTGGAGGGTCTCATTGGCCTTCCCCCAGAGGCAGACATCACCCGGCACCACCTCTCAGAGCCAGAAGGGTTGGGTTATAATAGCCAAAAGGATTTCCCAAGACCTGGCAGCTCATGCTCAATCCCCGTGGCCAACACTGGTGGCTCTGAGCCGCACTGGTCCTTACAGTGCCAGCTAGGCTGACACCAGTCCACCCTTGTGAATGGGGGAGTGGGAGCTGGGGCTTGGCTGGGAATCTCTAGTTCCGGTGGCAGCTACTCTAAATGCCAAACTGGCAGAAGGGACAGGCTTGGGCCCCATGCAGTTGTCTTGGTGAGCTGGGCTGCTTGAGTCTCTGGCTCCTCTTGTGCTGATCAAGTGCATGGCTACAATAGACCTGACCCACACCAGTGAGCTAGAGGTGGACAACGCTGAGCGGAGGGAGGAGAAGCCCCTGGAGGACTCACACAGTGGGACGCAGCGCATGTAGCACAGAGCTCCCAGTTGAGACCCGGAGGGGACAGTTCAGATCTAGGCAGGCTCCTGAGCAGGACATGGGGCAGATCTTCCTCTGTCCCAGGACTCAAGAGGCTCCTGCAGTCCCTGGGCCAGGCTGAGCCTTGATCCTGGGCACACTGGTCCCTGATCCCTGACTCTGATCACACACTGAGCCTTGACCTCACTGTGCAAACCCGCTGCCACAGGCCTTGGTCTCAGGGAGCTAGAACTGGGAAGCAGAGGGCTGTGGTAGAGCCTCAGCCCCAGGCTTGGCAGGGGTGTGCGCCCCTGGCCTGCAGCATATGGCTCCATAAACACCTGCCAGCAGGTCCCAGGCTGTTCTGGGCCCAGTTCCATCCTAGCCCTGCCCCCCTACCCTGCCCTAGCTCAGGCTCTGCTCCAGGCAAGAGAAGCATAGAGACCACACACACGCTTGGCGATGATGACTCAGCGGGCTCCTCCTCACTTTATTTTTATCTTCATCAAGCCCTATAAATACAGCAATGATCAAACACTGTCAATATCCCAATGCCTCCTACTCTGGCGCAGGCTTACCCTTATAGATCGTGAGGCTGGTGAGTGGACCTAGGGGGAAGGACACACACAGTAGGCCCTTCATGAGGGGATCCTCAGCTCAGACCCCTGGAAGACCCCATCTTCCTCTCCATGGGCAATGTGCACACCCTCTTTTTTCTCTGTTATGGAGCAAAGCATCAGCATTGCACTTTCTTATGGTCTCAGTTTTCCTGCCCAAGAAGTGGTGTGATGACCCGGATGCTTGTGATTCGGCCCTGACTCTGTCCGCTTAGGAGAGGAGGAACTTCCCTGCTGGGTCTCTGCTGCCCAGTTCCTGGACCAAGATGCTTGTCAGGCAAATGAACAGACAGTGGATGAGAATATGGGATGAAGGGAGTTTGCTAGAGTTTTCAAGTTTTATGCACACCAGAGTCGAGGACATAAAATCCAAAAACCCACAGGCGTGGTCCCACCATCTGAGCCAAGCCCTGTGAATGCATTTCTACATGGCTGATCTTGGGTCCTATTTTTCCCAATAAGGATCTGAGGTTCAGAGAGGTGTAGCAACTTTCTTAAGGTCACACAGTGAGGAAGAGGAAGAACTGGGCTTAGAGCAGTAGGTTGCTGAGATGTTTGTCCTCCCCTGAGATCAGAACTCCTCGTACTTCTGGGAGCCATTGCTTACCTGGGGCTAACCTGAGTGGTGGGACCAGCGGGGCACAGAGCAGCCAGAATAAGCTGGAGTCATTCAGCTGTCGTCATGACTACCTATCCTCACAAGCCAGCTATACATGGGTGTGAGGAGCCTGTAGATGCACACCTTGGTATGGGAGGACTGTGAGCGAGAGGCCTTCCCAGCTTTCTTCTTCCCTGGGAGTCAAGTTGTGCGACATAGCCCAGGGGCGTGTTCCCTCCATGGGCAGCAGGAGCAGGCTCTTCCTCCACTGGAAGGGAGGTAGATTCTCACACCTTTGTGCCTGTGTAAGATTGTGCTAAGGGTGTACGTGTATGAAAAGGTGTCTGTGTGTGTTCAGGTCCCTCAGCAGGGTCTGAATGGCACTTGGAGATTTCCTAATACCCACAAGGCACCACTCCTGAGCCTGAGGGAGGAAGGGAGGCTGAGAGATTGAGATTGGACCCTAATTATTGGCTTCAGGCTCAGGGAAGGCTCCAAACCTGCAGCACAATCACATGGAGCAGAGAGGAGCAAAGAGGCCTGCCACCCTCCAGCTAATGGCCTCAGTAACTCACTCTGCCTGGTAGCAGGGTGCTGTTGACCAGCTGCCCATCCCACAACATGGGAACAGGCCCAGTACAGAACTGGAAACCTCTGGGCTGCACTAGGTTCAGGAGCAGCACAGAGCATCAGAGATGTGATCTGGAGCCGGGTGAAGCTGGCTGGAGGGATGGCAGAGGGGGACAACAGTGACCCCTTAGGTAATGGCCATGGCCTCTCCAAGGCCATAAAGGGCTGTTGGCAGGTGAACCAGGGATTACCTGTTCTGACCAAGAGCCTGAAAGCCCTGCTCTGCCCTCCTGCAGGTGAGTGGCTCCCCACAGGGAAGCAGAACTGAGGCAGACACCTCTCTTTTCAGACAGGGAGAGTGGAGGGTGCTGGGGCTACCCTTGTGGAGGTCCCACTACTGCTCAATGTGGCTGCTCTAGCCTCACTGGAAGCCACTTTGGCCTTGTCCTTCAGGGGCCTGGATGCTTTTCCAGGATAAAGATTGGTCTCTTCCCATGGTCCCACAGGACCAGACACAAAGTAGCCACTCTGGATCGATGCAGTTCCCTTCTTCAGGTTGAGGTGCCCAAGTTCTTACCCCGTTTGTTCCAGGGGAGCTGCCCCCCAGTCTGTGATACCTATGAGTTCTTTCCCTCCACCGAGGTGGAGGACTTCAGTCCCTGGGGACTTTTACCACTGCCAAGAGGAGGGCGGGCCTGGGGCTCTGGCCAGCAGCTCCGGGCTCTGTTCAATTGCCCTGCTGGTGGCCTTGGGGACACTCCTTGCTGCAGGATTTAGTTTTCTCCAGATTATTCTAATTTCAAGTTCCTTCAGCTCAACCACTCTAGTTTATTATTCACTCACTCAATAAACACACAAAGGAGACTAACAATGTGCCAACTGCCACCAACAAGGAGCCATAGATTTGGAGGGAGGGAAGGGTCAGTATGGTCACTGTGATGCAGGAAAGAAGGGGCCCTGCGGAGTCAGACTTGTGGGGTCCCCTGGGGCTAAACAATGCTGGCTCCATAAAGGAAGTGCTAGGCGGCAGGTACACAGTGGGCCCCTCCAGGCCACAGTGATTAAGGGAAAACAGAGAGAGAGAGACTGCCTCCTATAAGGCTGGTTTGGGGCGGTTGAGAACAAGGAAATAGGGCTGTATATAAGTGCTGAGAGTGCTGGCCATAAAGACTTCTCCACCATTTCGTCTCCATGTGATGACTCCCGCCCATGATTTTGCCAGATGAGAGGCCCTTGGAAACAGGACATGACAAGACTGAGCACCAGTAGGGTTTCTGAAGTGGGTGGCAGGGCTGAGGGAGTCATATTCCCCAAAGGTGTGGCATCCAGGCAGAGGGCATTGCTATAACCAGGAGAGCTGGCTGCTGCAGGCAGGACCTGGGACCTGGTCCTGGCATGAGTGTGCATGTCTCCAGATCAGAGCAGGTGGGCACATCAAGCTGTGCCAGGGTTTGCAATGAGTGTGACAGGGCCCTAGGAGGCAGAGCCTGGCTGCCTCAGTGACCCTCCTGCTTCTGTCAACAACCTGCAGTGGGGCTGTGGCTGCTTCCCTCCCACGCATGGTGCTGTCGTGAGCTTTTCCGGCACATTCAAGAGAAGGGGGCCCTGGAAGTACAGACTGTTGTGATTTTGCAAAACACTGTTCTCTCTGATTTTACCTTCTCTCATTAGCATCTCATTACTGTATTTCCCTGTGTGCAGTAGTGGGGGCTATTTTCAGCTTCTGGGGTGGGGCTGGGGGTTTGCTTCAGCACAGCAGTATGAACTCTTAAATTCCATAACTAGAAGTAAGTGTGTGAGCTTGTATTTGTGTGTGCATGTGGACCGATGGGGTGCAGGAGGAGAAAGGGAAGGAGGGAGGAACCTAGTAAATTCCTGTGTTATTTTAGAATAAGAATTTGGGCAGAGGCTAATCCAAGAGGCAGATGTGAGAGTCTCCTACAGCAGCTATGATAGATTCATATTGGTCCTGCTTGGCAAACTCCTGTTCATCCTTCAGCACCCAGCCAAATGCTCCCTGGGAAACTTCTCCATACTCAAGGAAGAATGCAGTGTTTCTCACACAACTTGCTAACAACAGACTCATGGCCCAGTGGGTGATTCCTTTGTCCCATCTGCCTCCTCTTTCATCTTTGAGATACCCTGACAGCATCACCCCATGATATTAGCTTTGGTGCCTAGTGTCAGTGCTTGGCATCCACTCGACATTAATGACACACATTCACCATGAGTTCACATGTTCCCAGGGCTCCCAGAAGCCTGCCACATTCTGAAGGATATTTGGCATTGGCCCTCGCTTGCTGGGAATGTGACAGTGGCACCACACAGTGAGGAGGCAGAAGCTCGAGCTGCCTGAGATGCAGGTCCTGAGGTCACCAGCAGTGGGAGGGCTAGGACATGTCCTCACGGGACAAGGTTTCACCCTCCTGGGATGCTGTAGGCTCCTGAGTGACAGGCACCAGTCTGATGCTCACTAGGGAGGAAGACTGTCGCCCAGAGTTGGCTTGCTGAGAGCTTGCTGCGGCTGACTTGGATCTTGAATGGGTGAAGAGGGCCTTGCCTTGGTCAGCTTTCTGGAGGATGCAGCACAAGCTCTGTGGGCTGTGGTTTCTGTCCTCGGCTAATACTCTGCACCCCGAGGGCAGAATGATTGCTGTCCTTGGTACTTTGTGCCCACATCCCAGGCTCGCGTGAGAAGAAAGTAGAGCTAGTTAGCCAGAGCGTCCTTTTG
This sequence comes from Petromus typicus, assembly GCA_004026965.1. Lineage (NCBI taxonomy): Eukaryota > Metazoa > Chordata > Mammalia > Rodentia > Petromuridae > Petromus > Petromus typicus. The sequence goes on along the minus strand of PVIR01001621.1, from coordinate 11,872 downwards.
GGAGGGCCTGGGCACTCGCTTGGCCTCCTTTGGTCACTCCCTGACCAGGAGGGTCACAGGACCCACTCTAGCTGCCAGACACCAGAACTGCATTTTGGTATGATGAAACCGCACAATTGGGGTTCTGTTGATAAGGCATGATGGGCACTTGGGTGACAATGGCATTACACATTTTGCAGGATTTGATGGATGAAGAATGAATAACCAAATGGGAGAATGCAGGCCATGATAGATTGGAGCAGGAGGTTCAGAGGTGGGTGGCAGGGTACAGACCTTCACTGTGGACCCACAGCTGACACTGCCAGGTCAGGAAATGCAGATCCACCATGGAGCTGGTCACATTGCTTCTCAAGGGGGGCAGGGACCCTCCAGGGCATCTTTAGCAGGAGCCATATCCAGGTTCCAGCTGAAGGCCTCCAACCATCCATCCTGGGCCAGGAAAGGCAGATCCAGCTTAATGGGCTGCCAGCTGAGGAGAAGCCAACCCTGACCCAAGTTGAGAGAGCTCACAATGCAGAGGTCAGTTCTAATCACTCCTCCTGGTGGCCTCTGTGATCTACCTAGGAGTAGGCCATTAGCTCTTTCCTAGGAATCTTCCCAAGTGGGAAGTAGAGCCCAGAGTTGCCCTGAGGTCATGTGACAGCCCTACCCATGAAAAAGCACTGCTGATCTCAGGTGGGGGTCCCAGGGAGGCCATGGGTGACTGAAGTCTTCCTTGGGTGGCTCTCCTCTGCAGAATGTTCACCACCTGTCTTGGGGGAAGTACACTTCACTGTTCCTCTGTGTGTGTATGGGGAGGGGGTTGGAAATTGAACTTGGGCTTGCACATGCTAGGTGAGCAACACTCTATCACTGAGCTGTACCTTAGCCTCCCTCCTTCTTTCCTAACTTGTAGGAGACAGGTGAAGTGATGGGGAGACTGACTGTCCAGCCTCAGGTATAGGCTTGGTGAACCTGCCCTTCAACTGCCTGGGTAGAGGTCAGTACTCACATGGCCTCCTTTGAGATCAGGGACTGGCTTTCTTGTGTTCCAGTTGTTGTGGGGGAGGAATGAGAAGCCCCTAAGTCCCAGATATGAGATGGGCATAGACTACTGCCCACTGGGGTCACAGAGAGACTCAAGTACCCTAAGTACTTGATGGCCACAATCCTGGGCCAGCTTCAGAAGTGGTAAAGTTGGGCACACACTTCTTGCTGTCCTCTGTGCTCTCCTGCCCACACATGCACATGTTTTTGTCACACAAGTGTTCCCATTTGTGTGCCTAGTCATACACTTGCGCCAATGCCTACATTTACATGCACACTCATGCCTTGTGCATACATACCCATTCTCAGTGTACTTGTGACATCTGCTCAGAGTTTGCTCATACACCCACCCATGGGCACATGTATTATGTAGTGTCCATCAGGATATCCTCATGTTTGCGTTCATGCCCACAGAGCTTTTTTACACACACGAGCAGGCATGCATTCTTGTGTCCACAATAACATGCACATGTACTTTTGCACATGCTGTCACACCTGTGAGCTCACAATGATCAGGAAGCAGAATTTACTGTAGGAAGTCCCAGCTGACACTGCACACTGCAGTTCTGGTTTCAGAGAAGTCCTGCCCAGGCCTTCCAGGAGAGAGTGTGGTGACATTTCTGAAAATGATCATGCCCTCCCAGGAGCTGACCAGGGTGCCTGGAGCTGTGGAAGCCTGACCATTTCCAGGTGCTCAGTGGCTTGGCACCAGGGTGTCCAGGGCTGGGAGGAAGTGTGAGACTTGTTTGTCAGAAGGAGTGGCCACCATGGAATGATAGCTGCAGGGGGATCACACCAGGGCAGCATTTTATTAGGCAGGCTTTTCTGCCCTTGGTGTGCCTCTACGTTCACAAGTGGGGATTAGGCTGAGAAGTGACTGGCGGGCCCCGTCACACACTCCCAGGCCAGCCTATTCCCTGGTGCAGGTCCTTTTCTACTAGGGTCACTGGAGGCTGAAGAAGCTTCTGATGAAGGAGGGTATGGGCCACTGGGGACTCAAAGGGGGCTCCCCATTCTGCATGCTGCTCCTGAGCAAGAGCCTTTCAACCGTATTGAGTCTCAGTTTCCTCCTCTTGATTCGCTGAGAATCCTGTCAACTGTGCCTATGGCCATGGGGGGCAGCCCATGCCTGATGTCCGCCGGAGGCCTACTTCCAGGCGGTCCTGAGGACGCTATAGGGGCCCTCTGAGGCTCCTGGCGAGACTTGTCCACCTCCACCTTTGCGTATGCGAGGCCATCACGTTTGCACAGCTAGCACCAGGGGCTTTAGAAGCAGCACACGCGGCTCACACAGCTTCCCGAGCGCGGGGCACTCTGGGATTCGCAGTCCACGGGCCTAAGGCGGGTGCGTGCCATTGGCTGGTGGAACCGTCACGTGATGTTTGGGTGCCCGGCTCGCCCCACATCACCCTCCCGTCGAGAGCTGAGGAGCGCGACCCGGAGCCCAGGCAGGTGAAGGGGCGGGCGTGAGCCTGGATGGCGGGCGGCTTGGCGGGCTGGGGGGCAGGCTGGTGACCCGAGCTTCTAGAGTCAGGGGCGGAGCTGCTCTGGTGCGGGGCGGGGAAGGGGCGGGGCGAGGCAGGGGCCAGGGCCGGGGCCTTAGTTGTGCAGGGTCTGAAGAGGGTCTGAGGTGCCCGCAAAAGGGCCCGACTTGAAGGGTCGTGGCAGCACCGGGGTGAGGCACCGAGGCAGCTGGGGTGAGGAGCCGGGCAACCAGGTCACCTCGCTGTGGATCCCTGGTGAAGGAAGTGGGGTGCACAGGGACAAGGGACAGGTTTCCCGGGCGCAACTTGTGAGGTGGGAGGGCACGGGAACTCCATTGTGGTGCACTTCGCTGCCAGCTGTCCAGAGCTGTGCCCAGCCTGGGATCTACCTCCAGACTTACTTGTAAAGTGCAGAGGGTGGACTTCATCCTTTACGCCGTGAGCATCTCCACAGCTCTTTCAGTTATATAAGGCGCCTGGAGAGTCGTGGTGGCTGGTACAGCCCCTGGCGCTTCCTGATGGTTCTGATCTATGCCATCCTGGTGAAAGTCCTTCAGGAGCCACCTGTTGCTGGTAGACACAGGTTTCACTTCTTCCCTGTCCATGGATGCTCTCTCCAATGTCCATGGTGACAGTTCTTAGCTATGAGTAACCATTAAAATGAAGCCACATTGGCCTGTGCCTGCTGGTTGGATAGTGCAGATAAAGATCCTTCTGGTCACCACAGAAGGCTGAATGGGTCTGAGTGCTGTTCCTCTGCCCCTCATCCTGCCAGCTCCCATTCCACCTACACTTAGCACCTTTCCTTTCTTGTCTGTGCACTAGCTCGCCTTGCCCTTGGGTTCTGGTCTGGAGGCAGCTTGATTGCAAGTCTGGGCTCCTCCGGCACTGGCTCACTTTCCTGACTTTTCTGTCCCTGTCTTTCCTGTCTTATTGTGTCTCCTTTCCTCCTCAGGATTTCATATGTTGTCATCTTTATTTCTCTGGTTGTTTTCTGCATTACTGGTGTCAGTCAGGCAGTGATTGGGGTGGTTCTTTAGCAGATCCTCAGTGTGGACACAAGGTAGGTTGAAAGGTACAAATGAAGCTTGTTAGTAGCAGAGTCCCCTGGGTGATTAAAACTGTACTTTTCTGTCAGTCCTTGGTAGAAATATGCAGTAAATGAATGTCTGGATACAAGAGTGTTTGAGGTTGGGAACCAGGGACTATGAGAGGTTGGTAAATCCTAGGTTTCCTGCAGGAGGTTGAGTTTAGCTGGGTCATACCCACCCATCTTCCCTTCCTCTCTCCAGGGCTGTCTCAATGCACACTGGCAACCTGTGGCTGCCCTGATTGCCCAGTTAACCTTCCCTGGGCTCTCCCTTTTCTGGTCCTCTGCAGGCACTAGGGCCACAGTTTAGATCCAAATGCTAGGTCTGACTCTCGAAGGCAGACAGGTGTCCCTAAGTCATTCCATAGTTGCCTGGGAGGGCAAAGATCAGGATCAGATTTCCTCTTAGAGCTCCATTCACATCTCCTGGTTCTTGTCTCGTATGCCCCAACACTGCAGAGGTTCTTGTTTCCTGCATATTCTGTTTATTTTTGGGGGTGTGTATATGTGTGTGTGTGTGTGTGTATGTGTGTGCGCGTGCACACATGCATGCATGCACGCACATGTTTGGAATCCCCTTGTGCTCCCATGTTTGTCTCCCACACACACCTGTGAATCCCTTTTGTATAGGCACCACTGCCCTAGTTGACCTCCTGAACACTCAGTGAACCCTCTAAAGCTGGGTGGGCACCCAGCAAGTTTTAATGGGTAAGTTGCACAAGGAGAAGGGAGGGAGCAGAAGTACAAGTACGGAAGTTCAAGAGTTAGGAAGCTCCAAGCAGGGAGTAGGAGACTTACTTTCCAGTTGGGGAGAAAAGATGCATGAACCATGACTACAGAGGTGTACCAGCCATTGACAACAGGCTTAGAAGTGTGATTGGGAGCCCAAAGGGTGTAGAATCTGAATTGAGCCAGATGGCAGGGGTAGGTCTGGTTGACAGAGGGAATGGGAGCATTTTGCAAGTGTAAAGCTAGTCATACTGCTGAGATGCCTGTAGCAGTACTGGAGGCCTGGATCTGTGCTAGGTTCTTATGCTTAGTAGCTCTGTATGAAGGGCCTGCTGTGATCTTTATTTTACAAGTGAAAAGCCTGAGACACAGGAAGGCAATCTGGACTGAATTACTTAACCACTGTCCATTGGACCCCAGGTATACATTGCTTCCAAGGTTGTTGGGCATTTTATTTCTCTCAGTAGTGTTTGGGACAAATGAACAGTGGGCTGAGGTGTATGCTCTTTTTTTTTTTTATGCACATGGGTGTACCTGTGGCTACAGCATTTATTTTGATGGCACGAATGGATTTTGGCCTTTGTAGCTCAGTCCAGCTATAATTCATTATGTCCTTTTTTGGTGTGGTAACAGGGATTGAACTCAGGACTTTGCACTTGCCAGGTGGGCACAGAACCATGGAGTTACATCCCTGGCCCATTCATGTTGTTCTTAAAAATTTAATTTTGTACAGCATCAGTAATAGTGGGCTGGTGAGCAGTCTGAAAGTAGACTTCTTTGTTTGTCTTTGTGCCCAGCACTGGCTGCTGCCGAGTGCTTGTTGGACCTGTGAATGACACTGTGTGAGTGAAGGACTAAATGGGAGGATAATGACCTAAGCTGTCTTCTCTAGGGGTATTACTTTCAGCTGTTCGCTGTTACTTCTGAATTTTGAATTTGTACTCTGTGCTTGGAGCATCTTAGTCCTGTCCCACTGAGGTGCATTCAGGTAGGCAGAAAAGAACACAAAGCACGGTTCTTCTGTTTCTGTCTGCCACTGCCACATCTAGCTGTGACCCAGATCCTGGAAACCATGGGCTCCCAGTGGATGTTTGTTGAAGTAGAGGGTGATGATAGAGCTGACCCTGAACCATGCTCCCTGTTAATCCTGCATTGGAGCCATCCAGATCCTCCCATAGCAAGTGTTTTCTTGGCCTGAGTTCTCTGACACAGAAGAAGGGACCGGCCAACAAGTACAAATGAGGTGCCTTGATCAGTTTTCTGAAGATGTTTGTGGTCAGGTCACACTTGCCTAAGGAGTTGAGTTGGGGTGGGGCCTTTTGGGAGGTCTCAGTTCAGAGCGCCGTGGACATTAGATGGAAGCCTGTCATCAGCAGCATATCAAAGTGTTGCTTGGCCTTGTGCCAGCTCTGGAATTCTGTTAGTCTGAGGCTGGCTGAGTCCAGGGCAGGGCGAAGATGACTCTGCACTTAGCTTCAGACCTGGACCACACTGGCAGAGACCTTCATTGGTTGATGCTGTCAGGACGTGGACCACTGTTGTGGCTAATGCAAGCAAGAAGGTGGTCTCCTGGTGGGGCTTTGGTTCACTGGCAGGGGCCTTGCAGTCCACGTGTCTCCTGTGAATCTGTGAGGGTGTCAGAGGCTGGGCCTTGTATGAAGATTAGGACAGAATGGCCCAGTCTCTCCTGGCTTCAATGGGGACATTACTATGCAGGGCATCAAAGGGGCACCAAACCTCCAGTAGGTTTGTGCAGGGATATATGCCTGGGAAAGGCTCTCAGATGCCACTGAAGGCAAAGGTGAGCCCTGAAGCCTAGGTGGTTTGTAGAGGAGGTGGAGTGAGGAGAATGGCTGCTGCAGGCAGAGGGAGGCCCTGGGGATGTCTTGCAGTTGGGGCTTCTGCCAAATAGGGCAGCCTATGAGTGGCTGGGCAGGCAAGATCTTGGCCTCTGTCTTACAGTGTGTGAAGCAGCTGAGACCAGCTCACCTGTGCTGATATGGTTGTGTGGGGAAGAGCTCTGGAGTCTGGGCCAGACTCCACTCAGGGCCTGTGGCTGGAGCCTGAGGCCCAGGCCTGTCTGTTCCACATGGCTTGGTGTTCTGTAGCATGGTCACTTGTGGTGGCAGAAGCACTATGCCCCTTTTGGTAGACTGATGGGTTTGCTGGGCAGCTGGGTCCTTCATGTCCTGCTCAAGGGCTGGTTGTTATCCTGGCAACCAAGGCCTCTGGGCTTGGGGGAGAGTGACTCTCCCCAGTTCAAACGCAGGGAGCAGGGCCAGCCCTGTGAGACTGGCCAAGTGCTCTATCCCAATAAACCTTTATTATTTTCTTCCACTGATTGATGGAAGATTATTGTACTGTCTGCCTCTGATTTCCCCTGAGCAATAGTCTGGGCCTTGGCTCTGCCTTGTGTAGTGTTTTGTTACAAACACAGCTTTGTAGCACTTCGGCTGTGGGACCCTAACTGTGTCACTCACTGGCCCTCCCTCAGCCTTGCCTTTTCATGACATGTGTCTGATCTTAGATCTGTCTCCCTGCTGACTGGCAGCAAGTCATCTAGAGGCACAGAAGCTTAGGGCCCTTTTAGATATCACTTGAGGGGTGCAAGGAAGAATTTCTAAGACTCAAAGGGACTGTGGGAGGTGAGGGAGCATAGCCCCAGGGTAGGTGGAACCACTCTTCTTTGATGCGCTCTTGGCTGCCTTGTCCTGCTGCCTACCATTTGCTTGCTCTGCCCAAATGGTTAGGGTATTGCCTGCTTTTAAGTGGATTAGTCCAGACCTGACCATTATCACTGTCTTTGGGCTATTATTATCTTTTGATCCTAATTATCTGCCAGGTACCTGCTAGATTCTTTATATGCCATCTTTCAACAAATATTGTGAAGCTGAGTAACTTATCCCAAATCATAGCACTGGTAAAACCCAGAATTCTTACTCTGGAGCCCACACTGCAGCCAGCTGTGCTACCCTGACTGCCTTGTATTCCTGCTGTGTTGTTTTTTTCTGAGACCCAGATTGGAGGAAGCTTGCAAACTTGAAGGTGACCTATGAATTGGAGGACATTTTAGTAACAGTGGTTATTATACTAATGAGGACTGATTCCTGGCCTCATTCCCTGTAGAGATGACAATCTCAAGGAGAATGTGGCAAAGGTTTGAGGGCTTTTAGGACTCTAGGGATGCTGGTTAATATTCCTGTTGAACAGAGCAGAGATCAGGAGACTTGTTCTCAGTGAGATGTGGTGTGTGCTGTGGGTGGAGTGAGTGCCATGGTTTCTGGGTGGTCCTGGCCTGTGGAAAGTGGAACTACCTTGTGGGTGTGGCTGTCTATGGCCTATGAGGCATAGGACGAGGATGACTGATCCTCGATCAGTCATCGAGGCAGGTTTTGCCAAGGATTTGGAGCATGTATGCTATGTTTAGGGCATTCATCTGTCCATGTCTGTCTGTCTTTCCTTTCATTGCTGGTGTCTAACCCTGGGTACAGTCTGTATGGTATGGATAGGCCTGTACCAAGCATCAGAAGCTAGACAGTCATGGTGGGATATGGTCAGGAAACAGAAAAGGCAGGCATTTGGGGGTGCCAGGGCATTGACATTGAGGCTGTAGTAAGGGAACTGTGGGTACTGAGGACCATAAGACATCTGTGCTAATGGACACCCCCCCCCCCAGCACCTTTGTCTGCCCTCCACCAGATCCATAATCCATTCTAGCCTAGCCTTTTGAAAGGGACATATTTTTAAGTTAGAAGCCCACAATCACTCTTTCCAACATTAAAAAACACACAACACAATAGCCCCCTTCCTGGGCTTGGCTGCCCTCTCAGTACAGGCTTTTAAGGCAGTGCTAATGAGGAGCCAGATTCATCTCTCTAGTCTGGCCTCTTTCCCCTGCTGTATCACCCACAGCCAGGGTGCTAATGAGCATGGTGTGGGGGTGGGCAGGGAGATAGAGATCAGGGCTGGAGCGGACACAAGTTCTGTTTCTTCCTAGTGCAGAGTTGAGGAAGTTTTCAGTTGCAGGAGTGTTCTACCTGGCAGCCTCTAGCCTGGGTCCCTAATTCACTCTCAGTGTTCTGGCACATCTGGACATGTATCTCCTGGCTGAGAATCCTTGCAGGCTTCCCATCCTTGCAACAGAAAAGCTGGACTCACTTGGCATTGCAGCTTTTCCTGGGCTTTCCATCCGTGGAAACCTGCAGGGCTTACTTCTCAAGGCTGTCCCAGTTTGTCTTGTGGTGTCTTTGCGAGAGCTGCCTCCCTGCTTGAAATGGCCCCAGCTTGTGACCTTCACCCTACTGCACAAAGCTCAGCTCAGTGCTGCCATGGCGGAGCCCTGCCGATTTCTGAGTGCCTGGCACCTTGGCTTGTTTTTGGCATCCACCTCTCTTTTGGGGAAGCCAAGGCAGATAGAAGGCTCAAGATGCCAATAAAATGTCAGTCTGGCTCCTTGCTTGTTGATTGCAGTAATTTGTTTCTGAGTTTGTTTCCTCCGTGCCTGCCTCCTGGGCCAGAGAGTCTTTTCTGTCTTTGTGGTCCAGCCTAAGAAGACACAGAGTGGGCACTCAGTTAACACTTGTGTAAGCAGGAGTTAGTGTTGAGAAGAGCAATGGCTTTAGGTCTCACCTTTTAGCTGCTCAGCCTCCGATGTACCCAGGGCCTCTCTACTCTTCATAATGGCAGGAAGGGGTGGGGGACAGTAAAAGTGGATGCTCATATGGGCATCTTTGTAGTGGCATCATCCAGAGCAGCATCCTTATCTCCATTTTGTGAGAAGGAAGCTGTAGTTTGCAGAAAGCAGTGACCCACCCAGGACTTGTCTTCAGGGCCCTCCTGCTTTCCACATACCTTCCTGTTCCCAGGGTCAGGGCACAGCCCAGATACTGTGGGTGGAGGAGCATTCAGCCAGAGAGATGGGGAGGGCATACTGGTGAGGAGACCGAGGGCCATGCTACAGTGTTCTCAAGGAATAACCTGCAGCTCAGAACTGAGTGGCCTGGTGACCCTGTTGCTAGTGATCAGAGGGGGACATTAGGAGTTATTTTCTGTCTGGCCCAAGAGGTGATATTTTTCCCAAGATCTCAAAGCAGGCACAGAGCAGAGTTGGGAGTCCATTTGGGTTTGATTGTTATCACACCTGCAGTCTCACTTTCCCATTCTGACCCTCCAGAATTAGGAACTGTATGGGGGGAGCTGTTCTAGGTAAGTGGGTTTGAGGTGTTCCTCTGGACTTTCAGAACCTCCAGTCACCTCTGCTGTCCGCACCAGCCTCTTCCTTCCATTACCCATTAGATCCACTCATCTTTTGGGAAACATGCTCACATTCATGGTTTTAGGAGGTTTGTGTAAACGTCTCATAATAGGCTTGGTACTAAGTCTAGTGTTTGAAGGGAGGATGCTGGAGCCAGTATAGTTCTCTAACTGGCTAGTAACCCCCTTTCCAAACAGACAGGAATCCGAGACCAGGTGTAAGAAGTAACAGAGGTCCTGCATTCTACCTAGTTTCCCCAGTGGTGCTGCAGTTAGTACACTAGCACACTAAGAGAGAAATGGATGCAGTTGAGACTAGAAAGTTCCCTCCCATGGAGGCCCTTCCCCAGCCATAGTCTCTTGCTTTTTCCCTTTATGGAGTGACTAAAAAAATCTAAATAACATGTATAGTGGTACTTCAGTTGCAACCAAATTGTAAGTGTAGTACATATATCAACTGGAATTATGAAATGAATCCTACGACCAGAATTGTGGAAAAAATTAAGTTTGTGAACTGAAGTACCAATGTATAACCTTATAGGCTTATTATTTTTTTCGAGAAAATACCTGGAATCTATTCTCAGTGGTTTTAAGAACACAATATATTAACTGTAATTACCATGCTGTACAATAGATCTTTTGAACTTATTTGCCCTACTTTCCTCCTCTAACTCCCTCATCCCCTAGTAACCACCATTCTACTCTCTGCTTCTCTGAGTTCAAGTTTTAAAAAAATTTCTCATATGAATGAGATCATTTAGTGTTTGTCTCTCTGTACTGGACTCATTTTGCTTAACACAATGTCTTTTAAGGTCATTGTTTTGTCACAAATAACAAGATTACCTTTTTTAAAAAAAATGTAATTTTTCTCTACCACATTTTCTTTGTCCATTGATCAGTTGATAAAAAACATTAAGGTTGTTTCCATTTCTTGGCTTATGTACTATTGTTCAGATCTGAAGTATTTAGCTTTTTTATTCAATCTGAGAATTTTTTTATTTGCTAAATTAATTTTCATATATTGATAGTTCATATACAATTAATCTTAGTTCTGTCTTGTTTTGTGTTTGTTTATTTCAATTTTTTTTTTTTTTTTTTTTTTGGAGACAGGGTCTCGCTTTTGTAGTTCAGGCTGGCCCCAGGCTCACTGTATAGCCCAGGCAAGCCTTGAACTCACAGTAATCCCCCTGCTTCTGCCTCTGGAATGCTGAGATTATAGGTGTGAGCCACCCTACCCAGAATTGTGGTGTGTGGTACTGACTGCTGATGGGCGTGAGTCACCAGGCCTGGCCCTGTGGTATGTGGTAACCAAGAATTTAACCCAGGACCTTGCATTTGCAAGGCAGATACTAGTACCACTGAGCTAAATGGCTGGCCCCTCTATTTCAACTATTAAAGTCTATGATCTATTTTCTCTTCTTTTTTTAGTTTCTATAATTCTTTAGGAGAGTCTGTTCCTTTGTCTACATGAGATATTGTAGTAATGTATCATGCAATATCTTATAATGCCTGAACTTCTCTGTGTCTATAGGAGCATTCATGAAGAATCTTCTGTGAGGGATGGAATAATGGCATGTGCCCTGCCCTAGCCATGTTTAATCTGAGGTATCCGAGAGCATGTCAGGCACAGAGTCCCTAGCAGTGGGATTGATTTAAGTAGTCCCTGCTATCCTTGAGATACAGAGGGAATCCCCTACCTACCACTTCCACTCCCCTCAAATAATGCAGCCACTGGACCTTCAGTCTGCCAGGGTTCCAGCTACTTCCCAGTCAGTAGGAGGAGCGGAGCTCAAGTCCTCTGACCTCCATGAACCACGGCCCCACAGACTTGCATTCTAAAATGCTAAGTTTGGGGCAATCTGTATGGCAGCAATAGGAAACTAATATGCCTTCTATGAGTAGTTATAAAATTAATGTGTTTTCTGTTCTTCTCCTTACCCAATCTTAGTGAACAATAGTAACTTTTCCAATGTTTGCCTTTATATTGTTAAATCCACTTGTATTTCTGTTATTGAAATGTCAGCTTTAAATTATATCTTTCAGCTCCAGTTGCTACCGGTGAGGCAGTGAGCTAATTATTCTCCTCATCTTGTCTTGTGTCCCTCCTGGTTTTTATTAGTTGAATCATTACTCCAGGGTGCTGCTTTGCCTGCATTCTGCTTTGTTACCCTAACCCAACATTTGCTTTACTCTTGTCTCCCCAGGTAAATAGATTTAATACTCAATGGCCATTTGAGTGTTTTTTCAGAGTGGCTGAAGGGATCCGTGGTCCCTAAGCATCTCAGGTTAA